>CABHPR010149273.1:3602-48204 GCA_902168415.1 Peromyscus melanophrys | reverse complement strand
CACACACACACACACACACACACACACACACACACACAAAGACAGATGGAAACCCTAACATGATTTTAAGTAGAAGAGCTACATAAGACAAGAAAAATGAACCCATTGTGCTTTTCTACAGACAGAGACTAGGAACGATAACTATCATGTTACACATCATACACCCCAAACTTCACTGCTGCAAGGTTAAGAGTTCAACCTTGAGGATTGAGGATACATCCACACGCTTGATATGCTCTTCTGTCTGATGATTGGCAGCAAGAGGGCCAGCATTCTGTCATAAATGCGCTTAGGTGTAGGTAATGGGTTTCTGTTTGCTTTGTTTTGTGTCAACATCCCTGGCATTTATTTCCCATTACGTTGATAAATGCACACTGATTCTCACCCTCTGTGTGATCCTCTGTCTGGACTATGAATCCAGAAGTCTGACTTCTCTTAGCTAAAAGCTAGATATTGCGGGGTGTAGTCAAGCAATAAATAAACTCTACTCTCATTAAGAGTACTTTGAATTGTGTATAATGACCAAGACTGAGAAAAAAAATTAGTGGATGCAGTGTTTCAGCTAGAGGGACTCACCCATCATTGCTCTTTTTTTCTTGCTACTCAGACCCCTGTGGCTGTTCTGTAGCATGTACATGCATAAGCCTCATTTGCAAAATCCCTCACTAATACCGGGGACTAACACTTTCTAGAGAAGACCCATTTATTGTTAAACTGGACAGTACTTTTTCTGCTATACAACTGAAAACTGTAATGCAGCATCCCAAATACATGAGAAATGTTTGCCCCTGCTCTCATAAGCAGCTCTAAACTGTTTAGTGCTTTTCTATATTTTATTTGAATTCAACAATAAAATTAAAATGTGTCTATCAAATAACGTGAGTCCTTAAATAATGGCTACTATTTTCCATGTAAATTCCTTGTCAGTGATTTTATTCTAGGGAAGACTTGTCACCTTTAGGAAAGCCTTTCCATAGAGAATAAAATCAAAGAAGAGATCCTGAGTTAGTTTCTATAGCTTATGTATAACAGGGAGTCATTATTAAGAGACCTAATAAAAACAGGGATATCTGCAAAATGGTGAGATCTCAGCTTAAGCTAGCTGTGGGTCAAGTGTCTATAACAAATATTGTAATGTTTGGAAACCAGAGAACTGTTGGCCCTGAAAAAGAAATGTGAGACTAGAATTATATCCCTTGGGAATGGGGTCTTCAAGTGTATTAGTCATGGCACTCTTCATGAATAAACTAAGGTTCTGTGCATAATCAGCATGCATGCAAGAAGGGAGATGTTTTATATCAAGGCATTCTTGGAAACATTTGAACAAGGGTATTTCTGAAAAATACCACCAAATATCTAACTGTGGAAAGGAACACAGGGCACCAGGATGAAGGTGAGAAGAAATAAATATCCTTTTGATACCTATAAGTTGAGTAGGCAATATCAGAGGAAAGAAATTCAGAACATGAATTATCCTTTAATAAAGGAAAACAAGCTGTTTGGAGGTAAATGCCTAGTCACAGAAACACCACAAGCTAAGATACAAATTTCTTATCTGCAGCTAAATCCAAAGCTAGATTAAAAAAACCTAAATATTGAAAATTCTTAAGAAAATAGCCTTAACTTAAAGTGTTAAGGAAGAAGACACCTAATCCTACATATCCATGACAAAATAAGCCACTTCAGACCCCTTCTTACCATGCTGTCTCTTAAGTATGCACCATCAATAGTTTATAGTGTGATATATGTGGGATCTAAACCAAATACAAATGTCAGGAATTCTAATTCACCAAGATTATATCCATGGAAACAACTAACTACAGAAGAAGCCTACTATATTTTGAACATGTCATTATCACTCCTGCCAGAAAAATGGTACATTTATAATCAAAACACATTTTTATTTAATAGAAGATAATTTTCTATAAATTGCAGAAATTCTGTTACTACAAAGTTGCAAATATAGCTTACATCTAACAAAATTCAAATCAGTCCAGTAATTCTTGTGGAGAATTTATGGTAACATATTCTTTCTATAAATGTAATATGACAGCGGGTCTGCATCCATTTCCCTCAGTTAATGCATGGGTGGAGGTGCTTAGTCTTGCTACAACCTGATATGCTATGTTTTGTTGATAATCATGGGAGACCTGCCATGGCAGACAGAGGGAGAGTGTATTGAGGGATGGGAACAGAGGGTTGATGGGGGATGCAGGGGAGTAGGAGGAGAGGAGGGAGGGGAAATTGCAGCTGGGATGTAAAATAAATAAATAAATCTATTTGTTTAAAAAATGTAGTATGAATGACTAATCTCAGGAGAAATATATTTTTAAATAAAAAAGTTCAATTTCTTTCAAAGAAGTTTTGTTTTTCTATATTTTAGCTATCAGATATCCATTTTCTAAATCTTCATAATTATAAAAACTTATGAATTATCTCACCATTGGCTTCTGTACATATATCCCTCTGCAAGTGTTATGTCTCTGTGAAAGAATATTGAACACATGAAGAAATACCTCAACACAGGATTCCTTCCTTCATCTATGTCAACATTGGTTCCCATGTGTTTACATCCAGACAGGAGAAACCTTACTGAAAGCATGCTATGCTACTCAAAGTAATTTGTATTCGCCACACAGAAGGGAAATACATTTCTAAGTGGTTCAAATACACTTTTAAATCATCTGTGATAAATGGTAACATCATCCATGTAAAATAAATATAAGGATCCAATTGGAATGTGTGATCAAAAGTTATGATCCAGTCAAATTTAGGTATTTTGCAGACAAATACACCTGAATTATATCTGACTACATAATTTAATATTGGTGTGTTTCACTTTATGGTATTCTGTACCCCTAGATTTGTTATCTCTAATTCAGACTAATGATACTGAGCTTTATTATTACTATTCGATGATATCATCCAAGTAGAAACATTGTCAATAAATATATATGTAATATAGTAATATGAACAAATAGTAACTCATCAAAACACACACTTTTAATTGTTTATAGAGAATCTGTAACTGTCATAATGGTTTGTGGTGTCTTAGTTGGCATGTCCCTTTGGGATGAACTTTTCCAAGTCACTTCAATGTTCACTTATTACAAATGATAGGCCACACCATGGTGTGATGTAATTGGGCCCACTGTGGGAAGACATTTCAGTTGCTTGGTTTCCTGGGAGTGTTTATAGCCTTCTCCAGAATTGTCCCAGGTGGATTCCTGTTGGAAAACAGTTTATCTGCTTGTCTGAGGCAAGGTCATACTATGCAGTCCTGGCTGGTATGAAAACTGCTATATTGTCAAGGCTTTCCTAGAAACCCCAGAGATCGTCCTGTCTCTATCTCCCAAGTACTGCTATTAAAGACATGCATCACCACACTGCTTCTTCAGACCACACTCATCTATCCCTAATTACTCAGGAAGCCCCTGCAGGTTTGGAAGAAGACTATGTCTAAAGTGATGAATTCAGATTCATGTTTTGTTGTTGTTGTTGTTGTTTTTGTGGCTAAGAACAAAATTCAGTAAAATTTTGTAGCATGCACACATCAAAATTTGAATATGTAGCACAGACTTTGGCTGCATCCTATCTAATACATTTAATTCTCAAAGGGAAGATTTGGAGTAGATAATCACCCAGAAAAAGCACTCAACTTTATAGTAAATTTTGTATATATCAGTGTATGTGCTTACACTCTGATAGAAATAGGATCATATACTTTGAGAACTACATCAAAATCCCAGACATGGCACACACTGGCTCTAGTTGGCATGACTGGGACACATTCACTATGCTGACCAGTCACACGCTTTCTGACTCATAATCCTGGTCCTATGTCCACTCATGAAAGAGTGTAGGGTGGAGATGTCTCTTGCCAATCTATGTAAAACCACAGCTACAGATGAGAAGAGGAATTTCATACAGAAAACACTGATGTTATCACTATAGAAGTGTAGCAGGGAACAGAAAGGAAGGATAATAGATCTCTGTTTGCGTAAGCCTGTAAGACGATGCTGTGCGATGTGTCTGCTGGTTGGTTTTGCTTGTAACCCTGTGAGATGTCGGCTTCAGTCTTAAGAGAATCAGAAGCTGAAGAGGGTGGGATTACGTGAACACCACTTAGGATCTCTGCCTAGAACTGCACCCAGGCCATCTCTTCTCATCTGCCACATGATTGTCTTGGGATAATCCTAACCAAGACAGGAGAGTTCTGAGAATAGCTTATCAGTGCCTCAGAATGACCCCCAAATCAGATGAAGTAAAGACACGGAGCAAGAAAAACCAAAGGAAGAAGCAGAAAGTTGAAGCAAATTAAGGACCGTTCTACTATATAAAGAACTATTGCTACTCTATCCCCTTTGGGAAATAAGGGCTTGTAAATGTCTTGTGCTCAGAAAACTAACTTTGCAAATTCTTTCTTTTTTCCCCCCTGGTTCACAGGAACTTGTTTCAATATCTCTTTCCTATCATTCCACTGGGTTCTCTACCTCTAAATGAATACATGAATAAAGATATATAATAATTTTCTTCCACAAAACCATCTCTCTCACCTAAGGTGTTTTTAGCCTCCAATAAACTTGCATAGTTAGCACAATTCTGAGACACTGTTTCTGAAACAGCCAAGAAGTCTCTTCTAACACATGTGTGATAAGTGGCCTGCATCTCCTTTTGGTCTGCATTCTCTGAAGAATACTGACTCCCCAGCATCCTCAGCCTTCAAAACAAAAATCTCCCAACTGTTCACTCTAATTGGTCAAAAATCAACACAAATATAAGTGACTTGACATCCTTTATGGTCCTGTTTTCAAAACTGGTGTAAAATTGAGTAGAAACAAGGTTTCAGGAGTATTGGTTCCTTTGAAAAATTCTGGAATGTTAGCCTCACACATAAAATTAACCTGTGTCTGTCTCTTCCTGAACATAATTCTAAAGGGAAAAAATACACCCTGTGTTTGACTGTTTGATCTCAGTGCTAGGTCTCCATCACTCTGCAGAGGGGAAACATCAGATCTGATTCAAATACATCCCATGCTTGAATGACCAATGTCAATTCTTAATCACTGTATCCATGAACAGTGGAAACATAAGATATTTTCCTTTACAATTAGGGACATAGACAGAACCAAACTGGAATCATGGCTGAGGAAAATAGAAGGAATTTTGTATTGTTGGTCTATAGATTTGACATCTGGCAGAGTCTCACAATCAATTTCTCTTTCTCAAAGAAAAGTTCTTGTCATTTATACTAAATTCTTCCCCCAAAGAAACTGTAGCCAAGGCTTCCTCATCCTAACACATAGAAACCAATCTACCATTCTACTCCAGAATCTGGTCCCAGAGCCACAGTGAAGAAGACATTTCATTTTCTTTTGGTTTTCTCTTCTTGAAAGTGACTTTCACCATCCTGTCACTCTGAGTAGCGATCCATGTTAACTCTCCCCACATCCTCTAGTCTCTTCCGCAACTAGAATAACCACTTTGACTTTGCTTCTCAGTCTGTTATCTCTTGGGTCACGGGGGATACCCAGAGAAGACCCCACTCTGTAAGGTAGATGGTCACTGGGATGCATTTGTATGAGGGGACGTTTTTCTCATCTACCTATCTGACTTCCAATATGATTTGTTCTTTTACTTCTCAGCTTCTTTGCCCCACACTGAAACTAACACAAGTATCCCTGACATACATTTCTCAATTTTCTATTAAGGAGAGTACTTTTGAGGGAACTGGAGATATATTTCTGATTTTAATAGAAAGCAAACAGTCAAAGTCCATCACTTCCCTAAACCTGTCTGTCACTGGATCATGTTGCATTTATCATGCTTCCCCACTCAGTCTCAGTTCGGCCACACCATTGGCGTCAAAGGTGTCTGGGGTCATCTACTTTTTAAATTTTTTTCTTTTCTCTTTCATTTATTATTTTTTCATCATATGACACATCCAACCACAGCCTCCCCTCCCTCCACTCCTCCCAGTTCCCACTCCCACATCTCCCCTCTGCCCCAGGTCCACTGCTTTTTCTTTTCTCTTCACAACTTCACAAAAGAGCAGGCCTCCTAGGCATATGAACTGAACAATGCATTGCAAGGTACAATAAGACTGGGCACCAACCCTCGTGCTTTTTAATTTAACATCAAATCTACGCCATAATATTCTATGTAAAGGAAATATCCAAACAGGCTCAGAGTCTTAGTCAAGTACAGGATAAATCATTTAAGGGAAAGATGGCTTTCCGAAGTGATTGAGACTAGTCACAGAGATGTCAGCTCAGCTATCCCACATGCCAGGGGAGTTTTAAAGTTGTTTGTTAACTGGATTTATTATAGAAATAAATAACTGAAACGTATGTTAGATTTGTGTAAGGGGCAGGTGCACATACCCAGGCATGCAGGTAAAGGAACCAAAGGTCAACACTAGGTGTCTTCTACCATCTCTCTCTACCTTCATTTTTGAGACAGAGTCTCTCACTGAAACACTTAGGGTCCTGTTGTGTCCTCTGCCCCAGCCTGGCAGTATAGGCATGTGCCACCACATTTGACACTTCAGGTGGGTGATAGGAATCATGCTTAGACTGTCATGCTTGGACAGCAAGCACCTCACCTACAAAGATATCCCAGTCCAATAAATGTGTGTGTGTGTGTGTGTGTGTGTGTGTGTGTGTGTGTGTGTTTTGCTTTTGTTTTTCATAACAGATCATCTTTTCACTTTCTATATTTCCTAAGATAATATTGGTCATTGTATCATTTGAACATCTAAAATTGGTTTAAAATATTCTAAAGTGCCAATTATTCAATAAGTCTATATTAATAATATCAATGTACACAAGCATAGAGAACACTATGGTGGTGAAATATATAAAGAAAACAGTAACTATAACTGGAATTACTGTTTGGAGTGCTTGTGGACAACCCTTCAAATGCTATTCCATATAAATAAAAGAGATCTTATGGCAACATGTATTTACATTTTCTTCTTCACTGTATTGATACAATGCCAGTATGGTCAACAAAATGTCGATAACTCAAAATCACAACTGACTCCAATTGATTCCATCCCCTCTATTCACAGGTATACTTTTTTTTTTTCCCGAGACAGGGTTTCTCTGTGCAGCTTTGCGCCTTTCCTGGAACTCACTCTGTAGCCCAATCTAGACTCAAACTCACAGAGATCCGCCTGGCTCTGCCTCCCGATTGCTGGTATTAAAGGCGTGCGCCACCACTGCCTGGTGCAGGTATACTCTTAATGCTTGTTTTTATTATCAAGGAATCATTAGTGGCATCTAAGCATCGATTATAGTTTTTTTTTCCTTTGAGAACTTTCTCTAGCAAAATCTGATCTGGGTTTCAGTGAATTTGATGTTGTTTAATATTAGACATGTGTAGATTATATTTTCTCACTCAAATGTATTACCTATTTTATGGGTTGAAACACATTCAGTGTACTCAGTTTGAGTCTCTGCAAGACCCAGGAGCAATTTGTATACATTTTAAGTATTATCGTAAGTATTGTTAAAAGGTCCTTCTTAATAAGCACTATGAAATAGAGACACCTTACCTTAGGGGTCCACACACACTTAGAATCATTATAGACATCAATGCTTCTCAGTGAGTCTGTGTAAAGCCTCTTATCTCTCCATATCTACACCTAGAGCTAGATTTATATCAGAAAATGCAGCTCTAATATTGAGTAAGGTTGGTGAAGCATACCTAATGTTATTACATTAGAATTGATGTGAAGTAATAACTGTCATGTAGTGGCATCTCTTTTGTACTAAATTTTGCCTTTCTAACTGGAAGACTGACTTCTAAAATTAGTGGCTCATAGGCTGCTGTAAAATATCAGTTGCAGAGCACATGTCCTTGTGAGGGAAGCCTAAGGCTCAAGGCTCACAATGAGAAAACAAGAATGAGAACAAGAATCATTGGTAAAAGAGGATACGTGTGTGTGTGTGTGTGTGTGTGTGTTTGTGTGTGTGTGTGTGTGTAATAGATAGAGATAAAGATAGAGAGATAGATGGAAAGAGAGAGACAGAAATACAGAGACAGAGAGAGAGAAAGAGAGATTTCTGAATGAGTTAACATCAAAGATTTCATCTTCCAATAAAAATTTATACCCAGGCTGAAAGGAAAATTACCTTCCAAGCCAATGCAACCCAAAAGATATCAACATAAGTATATTTACATCCAACACAGGGTAACTTGAGCTTCATTATTTAGAAAAGAACAAAGAAGACTTCAACACATTAATAAAAGGAACACTCTATCAAGAAGATATCATAATTGTAAATAAATTTTACACAATGTCATAAAATAAGCACTACTGGACATAAAAGAATATTGGTGTCTAGACACAACACTTGTGGGTAACTTCAATATCACATAATCATCAGTGAGACAATAAATTAAATAAAAACTCAACAAAAAGATTTAACTGTCTCATAGACCAAAAGGATGTAAGAGATCCCTATAGAATATGACATCCAGTACCTTCACAAAACATATGCTTCATATTAAGACACAAAATTTTCTCCAAAGAACACCAAATGCTAGGGCATAGTGCGTGCTCTAACAAATAGAAAACTCACTACAAAAGTTATTACATGCTAACTGACTAGAGTAGAAGGCAGTAACAAGAAAAACTACATCAACTATCCAGATACAGAGTCACTGAACATTATACTTTGAATAGTCAACAGGTCACTATAATCAGGGAGACTTTTAGAAAGTAATCAGATTAAAATGAAATCAGTATACTAAAACCTTTGCAATAAGATGAATGTAATTCTGAAAGGGAAATTAGTCGCAGAGGTTCCTAATATAAAACTCAAGGATGTACCTCCAGGTCATAACATCAACAACTCAAACCTGAATTTAGTAGACTTTCAGTTTCTCTTGGATAGCTGTTTCCCTCAGGGTTGGACATGACCACTGATGTCTTGAATCAGATCAGATGTGATTTCTCTCAGGTATCTCTTAGGAGATCCAATCATGATGGATGAGCCTCATGTGCATCGTGGGAGCTCATGGATTATGACCTTGATGAGATCCTGTTAGCTGCATATAAATTGCCCAGGGGATTTCTTGGTGGTGTAACTGCATGTAGTTGAGTCCCCCATCCTCCTGTAAGTCGTGTCAATAAACTCATTGCTTCCTGGATCTGGATTTGGACACAATCCTTCCTTTCACCTGCCTTGTCCTATCTGGAGTGAATACTATATGATTTTTTTTTCAATCCCTAGGAAAAGCCACATTACAGTTTTCATTAGAATACATGCCTCAGTGGTGTGGGCTCAAACAGGGCCATGCTATTAACCCAGGTGATTTTCAGAACAGGTTTAGCCAACCAAGGAAACCAATGAAAATCTACATGTCCACAAGATGTGTAAGCTTTAAATCCAGCAGTATGGAAAGCAAGCTAGGTCTGTACTTGTGGGACTTAGATCTATACAATTCCTTACTCTTTGCTTTCTAACGAATTTGATTAGGTAGAGAGTGTTCCCACAGGAGATTCTGGATAAATAAAATGAGAAAATAAAACAATAACATGATGGTATTCATAGCATTCTGGGGAAAAAAAAGAAATAAAATGGAAGAGAAAGGGGGAATGAAGGTCAGAATAGGTTAGGAGAAAACACGTTCATGGGGTCCAGTGAGGGATTTGCAGATCAAAAGGAAAGAACAGGAACTTTACATTAGTTATTAAGGACTGAATAGCAGGTCAAACAGCGCACCTGAAATGAGTAGAAGGCAAGAGGAGGAAATGAAGGGCCACATACAGTTTCTGAGTCTGGAATTTCATGTAGTTGTCTATTAGTATAATAAAGACATGAAAAGGAGAACACGAGGAAGCCAGGAAGAAAAAGAGTCCACAGCTTAACTTTACACTTTTTTGGAATAAACTTAGAAATGTTACAGATATAATCCCAGCTCACAACTAAAGGCATAAATTAACATTTTCACAGTAGCTGAGATGCCTCCGAAGTATTAGGGAAGAGAACCATTATTGGCCAACGTATCTAGGGATATGTACACATAAGACACAAACCCAAATAAGATAAAAGGAGTAAAAACAAGAACCTCTAACATGTATTGAGAAGTAAAAATTGAAAACAATGTAATAATAAATAAAGGCAATATAAAGAGCTGAAAGCTGTAGGGATGTAGAGGAACTTGAATCTTGGGAACAGTCAGCAATATCATGTAATGCAAGTCAAGGCATACATACAGTCTTCCTCAAGTTAGCAGTGATGATCTTTGCTGGTACTGACATGAGGAGAAGCAAAAAATGCTGTGAAGCTGGGAATGATATCTCAATACAAGTATTGAAACTGCTTTAATAATTAACTGATGGTTCATTGAATTTGAAGATGAATTCAGATTTATGAATCTGATTCTTAATAGAGTCAAGGTCCCTTGGCAACCGGTCATTTCCTATATGAGACTGCTAGGAAAGGCATTTGTATCCATGAGGCTGACCTTCATCTCTCACAGTAGGAAGTCATATGGGATGTCCCTAAATTATCTGCTGATTTCCCCTCCAAGGCAACACAATCTCTTTCATTGGAGTGGGTGGCTTTGAAAACTTCATAACTGAAAATTGGCTTGACAAACAAGATATTTTATAATAGTTACAAAAATCCCTTTGATTTGTCAACAACAGTAAATCACTACGTGCACTGTTAAGATTATCTAAAATTTGTTTCTATTTTGTATCTAATTAAATTATAACCCCATGACCTTCTACAATGCTGCAAGACAGGGAGTTTTCTCATGAGCAGTAGAGATTATCCCTTCTTCCTGTTAAGGTCTCAACATTTACAGTCAGTATTAAATTGAACTGTAGCATAGATAAATGTGTTAGCAAACCTGTATGGGCATGCACACCTATGTGAGTATGTATGTGTGTATGTATATGGGTATGTACATATGTGTGGGGGGGTGCATGTGCCTGCATGCCTGTATAGATGTGTGTATCTTGAGCATCAAATAGAGGGCTGAAATGACAAAAACCGCTGTTGTATAATTCACTAGCAATGAGTTCTCATATTCTTAGGTTCAAACCAAATACTCACAGCAGCTGGGAGTGGTAATACACACCTTTAATCCCAGCCCTTGGGAGGCAGAAGTAGGTGAATGTGGGTGTGAGGCCAGCCTAGTCTACAGAGGGAGTTCCAGGAGAGTCAAAGCTCCATAAAAGAGAGACCCTGTCTCTAAAGAACAATGAAACAGCATATTTCTCCCATCTTGTTCTACCCTTTCTTCCATAGTGATGTGTCCTGGATCATGGAGTGAGTGCTATAATTAACCCATTTTTTGAAGTTTATTTGACAAGCAAATTTGAAAATTAAATCCTTTGCTTAACCCAAAATAATTGTTATCTTCTAATTACTCATCTCAGGATGGGAATTAAAGTCCACAGCCAAGCATTGGGCAGAGCTCCAGGAGTCCTGGTGAAGAGAGGGAAGAGTAATTTTACAAGCCAGGGGAGTCAAGATTGTGACTGGGAAACCCAAAAAGACAGCTGACCCGAGCTCCTGGGAGCTTATGGACTCTAGGTCAACAGCTAGGGAGCCTGTATGGGACCAACCTAGGCCCTCCGCATATGGAACACAGTTGTGTAGCTTGGTCTGAGGGCCCTAGCAGTGGGACCAAGATCTGTCCCTGGCCCATGAGCTGGTTTTTTGGAACCTACTTCCTATGGTGGGATGCCTAGCTCAGCCTTGATGGTATCTTAGTCCTGCCTGGACTCAATATGCCATGCTTTGTCGACTCCCATGGGAGGCCTTACCCTTTCTGAGGAGTGGATGGGGGTGGGTAGAAAGGAGGTGGTGGGAGGGAGCAGGAGGAGAGGAGGGAGGGGTAACTGTGGTTGGTACGTAAAATAAATACATAAAATTTAATTAAAAAAAAACAACACTAAACCACAAAAATGAAATACAGTAAAAGCAACACCTACTTGTTTACAAATGCTGTTCGCTATCTGAGGCCCTCTTTTTCCTCTTGTGTCTACTGACAAAGACTCCTTTCTCTTGATAAAAAGTCAATTTTTTCCCCCAAATCTGGTATACAGCAAAATTATAACTCAGCCTCTCTTGGAGTTAGGAGTGACATCTCCTGAGAGCTAGAGAAGCACACGTGAGAAGCAGCTGAGCGACCTTGCTGGGATTTATCCATCACCCCCACCTACAGAGTATGTACTAGCAAGTCCACTAAACCAGCTCAGCTTTGAAAGCTTAACAAATAATAAATATTTGACAGATGAACATGGATTTGTTCTACATATTATTTCTAAGAGGAGAGAGGAAGCTGAAATGCTGTTTTGGTGTTTTCATATGCTTCTTCTGTCTTGTGTCCTACATAGAAAAATCTTCAATATACACTGGTAGCTTGACAAAAATATACCCAGAACAACAACAACAACAACAGGCAACAGCCAAAAACCAAATCAAAAGAGAACAACAGCAACAAAACAAGCACTCCTAATGTCCTCTGTTCCAAGCACCTTCTCTTGCTTGGATCACTGCTTTGCCTCCAAATTCATTCCCCTGCCTCCACTACGGAGGCTTTGGAGACTTCCTCAAAGCAGGGAGAACCATCCCACAGAGTGAGTCAGAAAGCCTTGATTCTCCCATGTTGCAATAGTTCCATTTCCTTACATTGTTCTTGTCAGGACTGATAAACTCTGGTACACAACAGCAAATGCATAAAACATCTCTGAAGACTAGAAACAAGGTTGGCAGGCTATGGAACCAATGACTTAAGCAACAAAATCCCGGGGCACCCTTGGATTTCCTTCATGGCTCCATATGGACCAGATAACAGAGCCAGGTGGAAGAACTCTAAGGAAAACTGTTTCCCCTAGGCAAAGGGATGAGAAAAGGGTATCTTTGCAACACACAGAGATTTGAGTAACATGTAAGCCTTTTGCTACCAACACTAAGAGAGTAACTGTAACCGTCACTCTACCAACCCCAGACACAGAATCACAAAGATTACGTAGGAAGTTGGTTTTCTAAAACTTAGCTCTTCTACAGAGGAACCAGTAGCAATCCATTTTTACAGGGAAACATGATGAGTCTTTCCACCGTGCCCACAGGGTGTGAGATGCCCAGATAGTTGGGTCATCACTATTCATTTGTGGCGATCCATCAGTGCATCTGTGGGGACATTTCAGGATGTAAAGCAGATTGCTCGCTTCAGTGTGCACATTCCTCACCCAGTTTATTGAAGGCCTGAATGGAACAGATTGAGTGAAGAACAAATCTTTTCAAGCTGGGAAATGGGTTTCCAGCATTTAGATGTGGACATGGACCAAAATGTACCATCTGCTTTCCTGAACCTCTAGCTTGAAGATTACAGGTCTCAGGAATTCTCAGCCTTTGTATATGACCTGTATTTATCTATATCTATGATTTATAATCCACCATCCATCTGTCCATCATCCATTTACCCATTTGTAATCTACCCTCTATTACCTTCAACTATCAACAACCAGTCTAGCTATCTAGCAAACATTTCTCTATTTTATCCATCCACCTATTCATGCATCTATTCATATATTCCCATATTTGCTTTGTCTTGGGGGAAATTATTTCCTAGTATAGTAGTGCTTGCTTATTGAATGTAGACAGTCTAGAATCATGGTACATTTAGCACCAGAATCAAATGGTTCATTGAGCCTCCAGATCTCACCCTAACATGTTTTTGCAGGGTTATTCACCACACCCACCAAGTGCACCTCAATCCTGTAAAACATATAGTTAAGCAGGCAGGCTTAGGCTTGACACCCACTGACTTCATGGCTTTATGTCTCCATTAATGGATACACTCAGTGTGAGAAGAGCTCAATTGAGCTGAATTCCTCCCTCATCTGGAGGTAAGTTACAGATGAGGTGAGATAAGCCTCACTTATCCTTTGGTATTGGAGAGTTCAACATAGTCCCATCCCATCCTGTGGTAGCAAAGCCAGTGTTCCACTGTCTCCTCTTGGAGGCTGTAGTTCTGGTGGAAAACTGAACTCAGATCCTCTTCTACTCCAGAAAAAAAGTGGAATTTATGTATTTCTGAAGATGAGGAAATTGTTTAAAGCATAGATGGAATGCTTCCCAAAATAATAATAATAATAATAATAATAAATTAGGTATTTAAAAAGGAACCACAAAAGTTCTACTGATGTGAAAATTAGAAAGACCATGCTGTATAATGATATATTTGCAGATTAGCATGATCGAAATTCATAGTATCCCCGTGTTTGAAAATAGGATTAAATTGAAAACTGCAGAGATGGCATAGGGAACAAAGGATACCAAGTGTTTTAATTAAATCAAGTAAGGCACTAGATAGATAGATAGACAGTCAGACAGACAGACAAACAGATAGGTAGGTAGATGATAGACAGACAGACAGATATATATCTGTATATAAAAATTAAGAGTACAAAGGGCTGGAGAGACAGCCCAGAGGTTAAGCCTGCTTGGTGCTCTTGCAATGGAGTTTTGTTTATAGCATCTATGTTGGGCAGCTAACAACCACTTGTGACTCCAGTTCTATGGAATCTGGCACCTTCTTTTGACTTCTGAAAATATTCACACCTACACACAGATACACAAACATATACTTACACCCAAACACACACAAAGTAAAGAGAAAATAAATCAATACCTAAATGGCACCAGCTTACTAGGCATGTACTGTGTTCCATAAACATTAAGACAGAGTCTTAGTACCTTCTGAAGCACACAATGTCACTGTTTCCCACTGATGCTACTATCATTTTAAATGTTATTTTGGAATGTAATGAAGTATAACATTTGACACTCTGTTGAATTTCATTCTAGTCCTAACCCTGACTCCTGAATCCACATACAAATTTATGTGACATATTCAGAATTCAATATGATTCAAATGAATATTTCTCAATAAATCTTGGGACAATGCCTAAAAAAATAGAAATTTTGCTATTTTTCAAAAAAAATCAAATCCTAGAATTTCAAGAGAGCATGCATCCATGTTTGAAGTATCTGATAGAATGCAATGTTATTTCATCACCTGTCACCACATATTGGATGTAGAGATTTTCAGATATGAAATCAGTCATGAGAGGACACCTGGTTGACGTCACTTTTCTTGCAGATGCTAAGTAGATGACACTGTCAAAGCTCTCTGCACAGTTCCTGGCATAGAGTGGACACTTAAAATATTATCTTTTACATTTAGCAAACAGGCTCTAGAACACATCAAAGAAAGTAGAGAAAAACCATTCAAACAAAACTCTTGCAAATATTCTGAGTCTCTTCACATGTGTTCCTGTCTGCATGAGAAATGATTTGTTTAGTGGAGAGAGCTCAGTACTGAAACATTTAGGATTGTAAGGTCCAATAAATAAACCTGCATTTTAGAATTTGAGTCTATCTGTTACTTTCTACCTAGAGTGTGGTGTTGCTTTTATCCTTGTATTGTACACATTTTCATTTATAAACCAGACATACTCTTTATTTCATCCCATGTCTTCAAAATCAAAATACACACAAGTTTTATTTTCTCTATTACAAACATTCTCTGACTCTTTACATTTATCTACTTTAACTGCCAATATTCTCTTTTTTTATTGTTGTTACTATAAAAATAACCCATTTCCCAAATTCCTATCCCCTTTCTTCCATAATAACACATGGCTATAAGCAAACTATTATACTGCCAACTGCATCTTTAATAAGCGGGCTGGACCACAGGGAAACACCTGCTCCAGTGTTTCTGCCCATTAATAGAACATCATCTGGAACCCGGAAGGAGGAAGCAGACTGACATACTGCAATATTTCACATTAAACAACAAAATTGCATTTCAGCTTAAAAAACAATATTCAGAGCAAAAGCATGTCCGTTTATTAAATATTTCAGTGGACTTGCTAATACACTTTCTTTAAGTCCCAAATAAAAGTCCCAAAGAAATAACAAGAGGCCATCGCTCATACCTGGGTTTTATAAGTGAAGTAACTAGCTGATCAGTACTAAATGCTGTGCAGTAGCATAGGCAGAATGAGGAGGAAGTGACAGATTTGGCTTTAGCTCTGATTTCAATGCTCCTGCTTTTATGAATTCGTCCTAGAGGATAGTGATGGTAAAGATGGTGGTGATGATAATTAAGATATCAGTTATACTGGTAGTGATGATGGTGATAATGCCACATCACAGTCTCTACTTGTTCAGACCATTCTTGACTCCAGGCCCTGGATCAGATGGTTTGCATAGGCAGGGTTCTATATAATTTCTGTGTCTCTTTAAAATTATAAAGTAATGCTTGGAGAAGTCACACAGCGTGCACATGGCTGCCAGGGTCTGGAGACTAGATCAAGTTTGGTCACTCCGGGGTACACATTATCTCCCATAAGAATCTCTCCCTGTAATTACACTTATGGAAATAAGAAGAGTATTTCATCCACCCCTCCACCCCTCACCTATGCACACTGTACCCCATCCACCATCCTTTGAATACAGACTTTTTCTTCATCTTCTCTCTTTTCCTTGCATCTACCTCAGTCCCCCTTTTCTTGGTCTCTGTTTCTCATGTACTGTCTTTATTTCCCCATGCATGGTGTTATGCTATGTTATATTGTGATTTGTTTTAGAAATGGCCTTCATAGATAGTCAAGGCTAGCCTCAACTCAAGATCCACTTGTTTCTACCCGCTTATTTCTGTGATTTATAGGTGACAAGCACTAATCCAGCACACTGGGATTTTGTTTTGCTTTCTATTAGTCATTCAGAAGTCTCTATTACTGTCAGTCAATTTCTGTGTGTATGTCTGTGTCCAGGTTTGTCTATCTATATCCTTTCCTTCTCAACACTCCTTCACTCAATTTTTAATCTTCTCTCACAATGCATGTGAGTCTTCCTGCACTCCTCCTTTCAGCCCACGTTTCACTTTGTCTCTTGCCTTATTGTAGTACCCCTTTCCTTCTTTTTTGTTTGTGAGTATTTGGGTGGCTCCTCCTGTGTACTTGCCAGTTTTTGAGACATGTCTGTGACTGTCTGTCCCTCAGCTGAAATGTTGAGTTCAAAAGCAACAGAAACTCTCGTCCAGTTCTAAAGACCCTTCTCTGGATTTCAGTGATGTATGCAAAGTTGAAGAAACTAGTCCATTAAATTGCAAAGCAAAAAGGAAGTCACTGTCCTTGGATAAACAATTTGCGTCCCCATAAGGATTCAGTGGTGCAGAAGCAGAAAAGGCCCATTCTGACACCTCTGTGAAGACACAGTGCAAGGCATTCACTAGCTGGGTCCAGTTGAATGATGTACTTCATCCCTCAGCACTGTCCTCCCCCATTCAGGAAACAGTGCTTAATTCTGCCTGAACCCGCCCTTTCACTGGCCATGGGAATGAGTGTCCTTCCAAAGTGGTAGGCGCTCTGCACCTGCCGTGGCCTGAGAATGCTTACTCTCTAAAAGCTACGCAGAAGTGACACCTCCTGTCAATTCCTTGCCCATCAAGAAACACAGTAAACAAGCTTTGAATTTTCCATTTACCAGCCTGAAGGAGAGAAGTGCTTTATTTTCTGTAGTTTCCTGAAATAATGACTACTTGCGCCTTATGCATTTGTGGGATCAGTAGCCATGATCTCATATTTATGGCTGAACACATCCTTCAAACTGCTGGTGAGAAAAGAGAAAAACCATTCCATTTGTCTGCTCAGGTAGAAACTTATCTTAAGGCAGAAGTTTTGCTGCTGTTATTGGCACACACACACAAACACACACATGCACACACAGCACACTGAGTGAATATAAGAATGCCCAAACTGGATTTTAGGTTATTTAACACTGACAGTCTACACACTTCCTACTTAATGTCCTTGCTGATAACAATACTGAAAGCTGAATTGGAAATGAAAATACTTGAAGGACAGCATGGAAGGGATGTGCTAAAGTCCTAAGGAAAACAATTATTGTCCTTGGAGCATTAGCTGAAGCTCACTTGTTTCTTATATAAACGATACTTGGTGTGTATACACATGTCTGCATGTATACACAATGAACAAGCATGTCTTTTTGTGGTCCTGTGAGCATAGCCCTGTGTGCATGCATGTGCATGTACAAGTGTATGTGTATCTCTTTGGATGTGTACGGGTGCACATGTGAGTACACGCTTGTGTGCCTGTGTGTGTGTCCACCTAGCACATCAGTCTCTGACTCCTCTTCAGACTGAGACCAACTAACATTCGCTTTTTCACCTACATCCAATTCTGTTACTTCAGCTGACACATCGTTGTGATGCAGACACAGACAAGGCTGCTCCTGCTCACCTTCAAGATCAACCCCAAGGAAGGAAGGGCTACATTTTAATTTCTTTGTATATTCACCTTTCTTGTTGCCTCTCTAATCTCAGTGACCCTAGTATTGGATGTAAGTGAATATTTCAGCTCAGTTTCGAGGTGTTTGAACCTGCGGCTTTAGGGCAAATATAATCCTGCTGTAATTATTCAGAGTTATTCTTCTTTCTCAAAACCCACTAAGGGTCTGGATGAATTCCTACCGTTCTTTTTAATATTTTGCATGCAGCTCAGCATCACGGGACCAGGAAAACAGTACACAAAGCTCCACAAGTCATCTTTAGTTTTCAGTCCCATCTGCAACCTTATAAAGTGACAATACACATAAAACCTGCTCCTGCAAGGAAGCAGTTGTCACCCACACGTAAGCTTTGGTAGAGAGCATGGAAAGTGGGTTTTGGAAAGTTACTTTTAACTGCACTGATAATTCCAATGACATAATTTTACACTATCATTTTATGTGTAAAAACCACCAGGACCTTAAGTCACATGATGTTTTGTTTTGTTTTTTAACAAATTAAGGATCCTAAAAGGAAGGATAATTCCTTAAGAAAATTGTAAAAGAAAAACAAATACCAAAAAAATAAAAACCAAAACAGCAACAATTATGACTATAACCCAAATCTATGATTAATCAATAAACACGAAGTCACAAATAAAGTAGACTCTTTAGACAGCATACACAACCTCTTCATTAAGATGTAATGTGAACTCCTAAAAGACGGCTCAGCAGGTAAAGGCACTTACAGCCAAGACTGATAACATGAGTTATATGCCTACCCTCTCCTACCACATGGGAGAATGAAGGAACAGACTTCTATACGTTGTCCTCAAACCTCCAAAGATATGGGAGCATGGAATGGGCATGTCAGCTAACATATGCACACACATCAAAAAAATCAACACAAATAAAATATGAATTTAAAAAGAATGCAGTCTTTCTGTTTAGATTATTATTGCTAACAATTTGAATGTACTCAAAATCATGTATTTCTATGCAATGTTAGGAAGGCAATAAAATGTGTCTTTTAAAGACAAAGGTCCCCAGTGTTTAAAATAATGTTGCGGTAAGTATTGGTTCATGAGAGGGGTCTCGTTTTTTATACCATGAATTCAGGAATAAAAGGCTCTTGTAGGACCATGTCTTCCCTTTTACAGCACAGGGCAGCAGATCCTCAAACCTTATAAATTGGTCAAACCTGGGTTTTTTAATTTTCCTTTTATAAAACAGACTCATTTTTATTCGTGAAATAAAAGTCCCCATGGTCTGGTGATAGAAGAGAGGAATAATTAATAAATCAAGAAAACCTGGAACTTTTGACAGTGCTAGTCAAGGCAGAAGTTTGCTTGCCTGCCTGCTTGCAAATACTGGATTAAAGAAGGATAATTATTCAAAATTTAAATGTGCAAATATTGAGAAACACAATGTATTTCCCTTTAAATTCACTTATCTTAAATTTAAAAGCATGGATGCTTTGTGCAACTGATTTTATAATTCTCATGTTTACTAATCTCATCAATTATTCACTATCATATCATCAAGTTAAGAATGTCTCATAAAGATTTTATGTAAATCTCTTCATATGCAGTGTTCACAGTCATTCCATCATTTCCTACTAGACAGTCCATAAGTGAGTCTCACCCTCAGACCTGCTCATGTCCCTTTGAGGTTAGTGCTTAGAGGTAACTTTTATGTTATGGTTCTAGGGATTGGCACGGCTCGCTGAGTACCAGCTGGGGTTGAAGAGGTCACCACTCAGTGGAACTGAGCACCTATTAAACTGCACCTTTCTCTCATAGGAGAAGAGGTCCAGAGGCAGAGGCATCAAGTTGCTGAAACTTGAAGACTCTCAGGTGCAGATAAACTGTGGCTCAAACTCAACAACGACTGAGAACAAAATAAAGGGACGGAAAGCAGAGGCAACTTGCAGAGAAACATTAACATCTTTATAAAAAGCCTGCCCATAGACCAAACAAACTAGAGGCAACATTCTATGCTTAAAATATGCCTTCCCTAAAAACAATTGAATCCCTTCTCTAAAGTTAAGTAACACCACCACGTAGGCATCTGGTTTCTATTCATGATAACCGGCCCTTTTCTGTACGCATGACTGGAGTTAACTCCCCAGGATACACTGCATTTTAGTGAACCCAGGGTCTGCAGATCTGTGCTACAATTCCATTACACCAATGGCTTTGTGCACAGGGCACACACATTAGAGTCCCAGGAGACCAAGCCTGAAACTAGTTACTCCAGGCCCATTTCCCCAACCAAAAACATGTCTGTAAAGTAGGAAAGTTGTTGAGACCATATAGGACTACTTTTGTATTACTAGGAAAACATCAGCATAGATCCAAGCCCTACAAGTCTTTCATTCCCAGACACTTTCCAAAAGTAACATATCTTCTTGTGCACTAAAGAAGTGATAGTAACATCATCCAGATCCGGACAGCATTGCTCACCATTCACTATATCAGGTCGCTTACAAATTAATACCTCTAGCAACTTCACTCATAAAAGTAAACACTGGTATTGGTGCACATGAAACACAGCATGCCAGGTTTTATACTTTCAGAGGCAGATAAGTGGAGAAAGCAATTTAGGCTTTTTTTTTCTTAAGCCAAATGAAGCAGTTATAATTCAAAAAGCATTCATGGGACATTGGCATTTCAAGAAAAATCGTAAGAGGACTCAGCCACCAGGAAGTAAAGGGGACAAGCAATTTCCAGAAAGTAAGTCCTTGGCCACCACTCCTGTATGCTCCGAACAAACCTGAGGGACTGGTATCATCACAGAGAAACATCACGTCAAAACAAGCTTTCCGTGTCCTGAGGAGCTTCCTGCTGTCTTAAACTCAAAAGAGTATGAAAAAGACGGGAACAAGGAACTTACTTGCCATTTAAAGTTTCTTCTTTAGTCGACGCGAGCTCATGCAGTAACTCCCCGTGCCAGGATCGCTCCTGCACATCCTGCTACAAACTACCAGCGTTGGCTCACTCACTCCTGTCTCAAGATGATTCATTCACAAATCATGCTATTTGTGATGAAGCATTAATATCCATGTTCATTTCATCACACACACATGCACCAAAAAAAAAAAAATGTTACTGGAGATGAATAAAACACAATAAAACAGAATCCCTTAGCCTATTAACCGAGGAGGCATTCCATCGTCCCCCTCTATGTTCGGAGGAGCATGTCAACTGCCTCAGGTACCAGGAGGAACTAACTCCAAGCTGCTAGCGGGGATCTGCATGCCCTCTATCTGTGGCTATTAGCTCAGCACGTTGATCAGCTGCCTGAAAAGCAGCAGCAGCAATCAGCTCTCCTGCTCCTCTAGGCTTATAGAGGAGACAGGATGTGATCAGCCACGAGGAGTCTGCTGAATGCTTTGCACCAATTAGTAGCAGGTGCTGCGGGCCCCAAAGACAAATCGACATCCCACTGTCCGTGCTGCTGAGGGCTTTATTATGCCCTGTCCTCTTCGCCTGTCTGGTGGGTCTCTGCTCTTTTGTGTGGTTGTTTGTACTGTTTCAATTAAACAGGATTAGGAAGTTCAGCGCTTATGTTCAGTGACAATATTATTGACCAGGCAAAAATAATGTCTTTAGCTCTGTTCACCGCCGCCCTCTCTTTCTCTTTAACCTGTTTTTCCTTTTCTGCCTAATCCCTCTCCTCAAATAGAACTTCTAAAACCAACGCTTTCACATCTGCGGTCCACTGGGGTGGGGGACAACAAAACACTCAGGCATTCATCTAGAGACAAAAGTTAACAGTCAAGGTTTGTATAATCATGCATGTCTCACAGAAGGGTGTTATGATGAAACTTACTCTGAAATAGGGTGTATTTCTAAAACATTGTTATATGATACCTTCACACTAATATTTAGACTTGTAGAAACTAGTGAAATGGTGAGCTCTAACCAGAGTCACATTTTGAACAAACACATCTATGCTGCAAAGTATTTACTCAAGTCAAATTAAACTTCGCCAATGAAGTTCAGAAGATACACTAGTGGGCAGAGTAAAGGCAAATATCCTAATACCTCAGCCCCAGCCCTGTAAGTACCCAACCCCTCCCCTGTGCTCTGAAAGTCCTACAATCTCCCTGGCTCCTCTAGGTGGACCTGGTGTGCGCTCTGGTGGACTCTGTCTCTAGTGCTCCACCTGAAGAAGTAGACATTTGTTCACAACCCCAGAAAAAGTGATACAACAATGTGAAAAGAGTCATTTGACTCAACTATCACATGGGAGGAATACAGATATCGAGAGCATTGGATAGGCAGCTGCTTTCATAAGAAGGACTAACTGCAATTTTGTATTAATGAGAAAGCCACCCCCCTCTCCTGGGAAAATTCAATTATAACTTCCATGACACATCAGAAAATCAGCCACAACACAGAAAATCCCATCTCTTCCTTGTCCTCTGTGAGAAATTAGATCATCAATAGGATGATTCCTGAAATAGCTGATTTTACTTTTTTTTAATGAAAAAGAAATGACCACATCTGTGTTTAGATAGTAGCAAAAATGTTTTTTATTAAAAATTAGCAAACTGTAATATCATGCAGAGTTTAAAAGTAAATTTTAGGCAAACAGTTTTAAAACAGACCAGAAAAGGGGAGGTAGTGTCTGAGAAAATTAAATAACATATTAATATAGAAGGCAGTCTACTGTGGTAATAATTTCTGTTAAACAAACAATATAGAATACTCCAAGCATATTCCCACTCCTCAGGTTTTCCATCTCTCTCCATCTCTCCCTCTTCTTAAACCTCAATGGAACTCAACTCTATATACTCTTAAAGAGCCATAATTTCATTTCTTCAATAAATCTATAATTTAATTAACATAAACATTTCATGACATGCCTGTGAGAATATATAGCATATGCACATTTATTTTTAATTGGCTTTTATTAATAATACCTATTTTGATATTTTCTTTAACTTTGGTCTTTATTACATTTATTTATGTGCTTGTTTGTTTACTCAGTGTGTGTGTATGCTTGCATCATTGTGCATGTCTGTGTACGGAGGTCAAAAGGCAACTTACTGGTGTCAGCTTGATTGTTCCAACAGCGTAAACCCTGGGTATCCTACACTTGGTCCACAGCAAGTGCCTTTACCCACAAGATGTCTCACAGGTCTGGATATTGAGTTTCTCATTTTAGTGTCTGTATAGAATCTTAGATTGACACAGACTAATTTCCAAACTCCACGTTACTATCCTAAGCAATTTTGTAGGTTAAGTGGAACTTATCCAATAGGGTAGCCTGCAAATTTTGTGTTCTGCCTGGGGCCCTGGGTATCCAAATAAAGAGGGATTATTTCTTTTCATGACAGACATACTTGCCATGAACAGACCTCACTAAGGTGAGGACTTTTTCTAAGTGTCCCAGAGATACAGTGGTTGAGGTCTATCACCCTGAGCAGGTGTTCTGGTTTATGAAATATAATACCCTGGGGGGCAAAGAGTCTGCCACATGAAAGGGATATTTGAAAACATAGCAGGACCATTACAAATGCAAGAAATAAATCTTATTTCAAAAGAAATGGTATGTTACATGTTTTAGGAAAAAATTAAATATTGAAAAACCTTTAAAAGTGAAAAATGTTTAAAAAATAAATTAAAACTTGGTTCATTTCTGTTTACAGTCACATATTTGCAGCTAAAATAAATCATTGGATATAAGGCAAATTGACAATAGGGAAATTACATTTAAAACTTTAAAATTATAAATGAACTGCTAAATTTTTAAATTTGAAGAAAAATAGCATACACCCTGTGTCTAGAACATTCTATCAGATATGTATGCAAAGAGATTGCAATACCATAAGGTATACAAACTTAGCAATTGTAACTGTCAACCCACTATTGTGATTCTCTCTCTCTCTCTCAACCATTCCAGGGAAAATCCTCTATCACTGAGCTACAGCCCTAACCCCTGACCCATTTTTCTTTTTTTACTCTCTAAACTTTATTTTTGACTTGTCTTATCACATTCCTATCCCAAAATAGCCATTTGTATATACTTAACAATTATTTTTACTTGTGTCTGTTGGTACACAATATATATGTTATGTTGTATCCTAAAATTTCATGTTATTATAGTTGCATTTTGTGAGAATTTTTTCCGTAAAAATATGCTGTCTTATTTCCAGAGCCATGAAACTGAAAGGGAGTTCTCTAGTTGCATGTCAAAAATCACCCCCTCTCCTACATAAACTATGTCTTCATAAGCATCTGTGTCTGAGCCAGGTCTTCTGCACACTGCTTTTTTTTTTTTTTTAGGAAGCAATTAAAAAGCAAACACACAAGCACAACTTTGTTCATCTACTCATTTAGAATAATAACTTATTTTAATAACAGATTGATGAAGAGAGTTTACCATTATGCAAATCTACTTCTCTTGCTGAGGACTGACTAAAAATGTAATTTATTCCTTTGAGTACCTCAAACAATTTTTTATAGTAACCAAACAGAGTATTTCCTATGGGGTTTTGCTGTTGGTTTTCTGGTGGGAAACATTTTAAAGTATCTGATTAGTGTGTAGTAACCATTAGCAAAAACCCAATTATTCTTTTGTTTGTTTGTTTGTTTTGAGACAGGGTTTCTCTGCAGCTTTGGAGCCTGTCCTAGAATTTCCCTTATAGACCAGGCTGACCCAAAACTCACAGAGACCCGCCTGTCTCTGCCTCCCAAGTGCTGGGATTAAAGGTGTACACCACCACTGCCAATGTTATTCTTAAATATAGCCCATTGAGAAAGCAAAATGGAAGAAGACCTTTTTCTCTCCTTGTAGAATAAGGACTGGTGGTTTGAGTTAATAGTTATTGCAAAGTAAAGAGGAGAGAAATTATTTCCCTTAACCTAGATTAAAGCTTCACTGCACAAAAGTCTCAGTATTATTACTAAAATAGCCTGCTACTATAAATTGTGTCTCCCTTAGTTGGTTGGGATCAAGCTGCTGCTGGCTTGTTACTATTCACAGCTATTGACAGCTGAAATCCAAAGTTGCTAGTAAACCACACAGTAAGACCTAGAAATGGGAGGCCTGGGAATCATCGATGCTCACACCAATAAGTCTTTGCCACTCTTTCCTAATAATTCCCCTTTTAAATATATATAATAAATATACTTACAATTTTCCCCCTTCCCTTTCTCTCCTACAGCACTCCCCATGCATTCACCCTTGAACTCTCTCAAACGCAGAAAAAGGAGGGTAAAAGAGCTGTAAGGATGTCTAGAAAAGTTATAAAGAATCATAGTATTCTCCATCTCCCTAAAATTACGTACAATTCATATAAGTCTGTGCACACATTCACATATATAGTTTTAATGAAATTTTCCCATCTGGGCTGACAATGCTCCTCTAAGAGTTATTCCACTTTGAAAAAAAAAATTCTAACACTATTTACTATCAAGATCTGGTCATATATATTTAACTCAGTTTTTTTGCCAGCAGTATTTAATTCATTTCATTAACTCAGCATTTACATAAGGCACAGCTCAAGGGACAGGAATGTAAAGATCCTCGAATATTCAGACCAAATGGGTTACAACAAATAGCTAGCTTACAAGAGTAACTTTGAACCTGCTGGCCACACAGGACAGGAAAACAGGTAGGCTAATTGCAGATCTTCACTTCTTCCTCTCCAAATCCAATACCTCAGCTCTGTAGCAGACTACCTGCTTTGGCCTCCTCCCTCTCTTCCCCCATCTTCGGCAGATCATGCAGATTTTCTCCAACCTTCCTCCTTGCTCATCCCTGTGTCTCAGACCACCAATTCAAGCAGGCATTCCCTGGGAACCCAAATGGAGAACCGACCAGAGATGCAAGTAGGCCAGCAGAGCCTTAGGCAAGCCTCAGATCTTCATTCTCCCATCTTTCCTCCACACCGGATCACCCAGTCTCATCCCCAGCTCTGGTGCAGACTACCTGCTGTGGCCTCACCTCCCTCTTTTCCCCCTTTACTAGGGAACTAAGAGACACTAAACACTCTACTTTTATACCTCCTGTGGACCCTGTCAGCACCACTTTCTAGACCATCCACATTCCTAAATATCATTTCCCAATAACTAGAAATACATCTGACTTGGAAACCCCAGTGGCCACACCGAGCAGGATCCCAAAAGCATTCCCTGCCAGGGAACACATAGACACCTACACTCTCCTGAGAAACAGAGAGAGTAACAGAAACCAAGAAAAAAAAGCACCTGCCCTGAAAAGATGAGACCAGATAGCAGCACTTAGAATTACAATCTCCCCAAACCCAGATGCTTACACTTGGGTAAAAACATAATCAATAACAGCCAGGACAGTAGGTGCCCCACCCCCGCCCACAGCCCAGTAACCCTACTCCAGTAGGCCCTGGAAGTGCTACATAGCTGAAGCATAAGACAAGGACCTTAACTTAGTCTTTATGAATATGATAGAAGTCTTTAAAAAGGAAATGAATAAATCCATTTAATATGATCTATGAAATCACATACAGTGAAAAGACATGAATAAAACAGTTCAGGACCTGAAAGTAGATATAGAATCAATTAAAAAATAAAACTCAAACTGAGAGAAATATGGAAATGAAAAATTTAATACCTAGAAATGAACCTCAGAGGCAAGCCTCAGCAACAGAATACAATAGATGGAAAGAAGACTCTAAGGCATTGAAGACAAAGTAGAAGAAATGGATACTTCTGTCAATGAAAATGTTAAATTTCAACAAATTCTCACACAGAACATCCAGGAAATATGGGGCATTATGAAAATACCAAATCTAAGAATAATAGGAATAGAGGAAGGAGAGGAAACCCAGGTCAATATCCTAGAAGAAAATTCCCAACATGAATTAGGTGTCTATGGATGTACATGAAGCATGCAGAACATAACACTGGACCAGAAAAAATTCCCCTCGGCACATGAAAATCAAAACACCAAACATACAGAATGAACAAACAATATTAAAAGCTTCAAGGAAAAAAAGACAAAGTAACATATAAAGGCAGACCTATTAAAATAATGCCTGATTTCTCCATGGGGACTCTAAAAGCATAAGGGCCTGGACAGACATTTTACAGACTATAAGAGACCACAGATGTAAGCCAAGACTACTACACCCAGCAAAACTTTTAATCACAGTAAATGGAGAAACAAAGACATTCCAAGATAAAACCAAATTCAAGCAGTATATCTATAAATCCAGACCTACAGAGGATGCTAGGAAAAAAACTTCAACTAGAGATTAAGAACAAACAAGAAAATACAAAGAACAAATAATCCCAGGCCAGCAAATCAGAAGGGGGAAAGTGTGTGTGTGTGTGTGTGTGTGTGTGTGTGCGCGCGCACACACACACAACCACTGTCGCCACCACCACCATCAACAACAACAAGAACAACAAGAACAACAAAATAAAGGAATCAACAAATAATACTCATTGATATCTCTCAATATCAATGATCTCAATTCCACAATCCAAAGAAACAGACTAACAGAAAGGATCTATCTGTAAAAACAGGATCTATCCTTCTGTTGCATCCAATAAATACACCTTAACATCAAGGATAGACATCACCTCAAGCAAAAAGATGGAAAATAAAATTCCAAGCAAATGGACCTAAGAAGCAAGCCAGCAAAGACATTTTAATATCTGACAAAAGACTTCAAACCAAAACTAATCAGAAGAATTAGGGAAAGACACTACATACTCATCAAAGGAAAAAATCCACCAAAAGAATGTTACAATTCTTAACATCTATGCACCAAAAATGAGGGTATCCAAGAAACACTACTGCAGCTTAAATCACATATTGACCCTCACATACTGATAGCGGGTGATTTCAATACCCCACTCTTGCCAATAGACAGGTCATCCACTAAAAAGCAAAACAGAGAAATACTGAAGCTAATTGATTTCTTATACCAAATGGACCTAACAGATATTTACAGAACATTTCACCCAAAGACAAAAGAATATACCTTCTTTCCAGCAGTTTATGGAACTTTCTCCAAAACTGACCACATACTTGGACACAAAGCAAATCTCAACAGATACAAGAAAATTGAAATAACACCCTGCATCCTATCCGACCACCAGAGATCAAAGCTGAATACAATAACAGAAAATTTACAAACTCACAGAAACTGAACAACTCATTAGTCAATGAAATATTGGTCCAGAGAGAAATTATGAAAGGAGTTTAAAACTTTCTAGAATCAAATGAAAGTAAAAACACAACAAACTTATGGGACAGTGTGAAGGAGGTTCTAAGAGGCAAGTTCATAACACTAAGTGCTACATAAAGAAATTTGAAAGATCTCATACTAATAACAGCATACCTGTTGACTCTAGAACAAAAAGAGGAAATCACATAAGAAAATAGACAGCAAGAAACAATCAAACTCATGCTTGAATTCAATAAAATAGAAACAAAGAAAATCAATACAAAGAATCAATGAAACAGAGAGTTGGTTCTTTGAGACGATCAATAAGATTGACAGACCCTTAGCCAAATTAACTAGAAGACAGTGAGAGAAGATCCAAATCAACAATTAATAATAAAGGGCGGGGGAAGCATAACAATAGACGTCAAGGAAATCCAGAGAATCATAAGAACATACTTTTAAAAACCTGTACTGGCTAGGCGGTGGTGGTGCACACCTTTAATCCCAGCACTCGGGAGGCAGAGCCAGGCGGATCTCTTTGAGTTCGAGGCCAGCCTGGGTTACAAAGCAAGTTCCAGGAAAGGTGCAAAGCTACACAGAGAAACCCTGTCTCGGAAAAAAAACAAAAACAAAAACAAACAAACAAACAAAAACTGTTCTTGATACATACCACCTAACAAAGTCAAATAAATATTGACAGACCTATAACATCTAGTGAAATAGAGGCAGTCATTAATAGTCTCCAAAACAGAAAAGCCCAGGGCCAGATGGTTTTAGTGCAGAACTCTACCAGACTTCTAAAGAAGAGTTAATGCCAATACTCTTCAAATTATTCCATAACATTGTAACAGAAGTAATATTGCCCAATTCATTTTCCAAGTCCACAGTACCTTGATACCAAACCACATAAATATCCAACGAAGAAAGAGAATTACAGACCAATTCCCCTTATGAACATAGATGTAAAAATACTCAATAAAATTCTTGCAAACTGAATTGAAGAACACATCAAAAAGATCATCCACCATGATCAAGCAGGCTTCATCCTAGAGATGCAGGGATGATTCAATATGTAACCAACCAATAAACATAACTGTAACATGATTTCCTAAATGGTCTTAAAATACCCAGAGCCAGATATTGGGATAAATGCTGAAAGATCAGAGAGACAAAGGAACAAGCCACAGCCATCACCTCTTACCTCACCAATTCAGTCTGATAAAAAAGCCCTCTAGTTCCTGTTTCCTCAGGCCTTATATACCTTTCTCTGCCCAGCCATCACTTCCTGTGATTAAAGGCATGTGTGCTTCCCAAGCAAAGGCATGAGATCCCAAGTGCTGGGATTAAAGGTGTGTGATTCTCAAGTACTGGAATTAAAGGTATGTGCCATCACTGCCTGTCTGTGTTTCTCTCCTAGACTGAGTCAATCTCATGTAGTCCAGGGTGACTTTGAACTCACATGCCTCCCAAATGCTAGGATTAAAGGTATGAGCCACCAATGTCTGGCCTCTATCTTTAATCTAGTGACTTTTTCTGTTTTCTGATCTTCAGCCAAAGTTTATTAGGGTACACAATATATCACCACATGTAACCCACCATATTAAAAAAAAAAAACTGAAAAAAAAAAGCCCACACGCCTTCTCATTTGATGCAGAAAAGGCCTTTGACAAAATCCAAAATCTTTCACGATTAATGTCTTGGAGAGATTATGGATACATGGAACATACCTTAATATAATAAAAGCAGTTTATAGCAAGCTCATGGCCAATATCAACTTAAATATAGAGAAACTCAAAGCAATTCCTCTGAAATCAGGAATAAGGAAAGGTTATCCACTCTCTGCATACCTACTCATAATAGAATTTGAAGTCTTAGCTAGATATGTAAGACAACTGAAGGGGATCAAGGATATAAATTGGAAAGGAAGAAGCCAAAGTATCTCTATTTGTGGATGACATGATTGTATACATAAGTGACCCTAAAAACTCCACTAGGAAACTCCTATAGCTGAAGAACATTTTCTGTCAAGTAGTAGGATACATCATCAACTCACAAAAAAACCAGTAGCCTTCCTATACGCCAATGACAAATGGACTAAGAAAGACATCAGGGAAATAGCATTCTTCATAATCGGCTCAAAAAATATAAAATACCTTGAGGTGACTCTAATCAAGCAAGTGAAATACTTGCAAGATAAAAAGTTTGAGACACTGAAGAAAGAAAGAAGATATCAGAAGATAGAAAGATCTCCTCTGCTTATGTGACAGTAGGATTAAAATAGTAAAAATGACCTACCAAAAACATATACAGATGCAATTACCATCCAAATTCTAACACAGTTCTTCACAGACCTCGGAGAACAGTTTTCTGCTTCACATGGAAACACAAAAATACTAAGATAGCTAAAACGATCTGGAATCATCAAAGAACTGAGGGAGGTATCACCACTCCAGATCTGGGTCTGCTTTACCTCAGTCAGACTGATTGTTTTCTAGTTCCACCCTTTTCATTTCAAGATGCATAAAGGCAGATAGGAATTGTAAAATGTCTTTGCATAACATATCTACTGTCAAGCTATTTCATGCCTGGCTTAGGGATACTTCATCATGATCACAACGAATAAAAAATTCAGACTTAACAAAATAGTTTATTTTAGCTATGATGATGATATTACTAATGGGATCACTCAAAATTCTAGGTCTTGCATGTTAGATTATTAATATGCTACAAAATAAATGAATAAACATTTATTGTCTTAGCCCAGCACACACTAATTTCTCATTGTTTGTGTGAGGAGAGTCTATGTGCTAGGAGCATGGTTGGAGTGAGCTCCCTCTTCACTTGATCAAAGAAAGGTTTATGTTCAAACTCATTCAAGCTGCTTGGTGGAAACAATTGAATTGCAACTATTTGACTGAGGGCCGAGACTTTTAAATTTAACATTTAAAGATGCAGCTAAAAGGTACTTTGGGGAGCTAGAAGCTACACCCTGTCCTTCACCCACAGGTACCTCCTCTTGATAGTTACAATAGAGCCCTGTAGGGCTAGCAGAGCAGTTATGTGGCCCAGCAAGAAACCTTACTCCCATACTGCAGCATCATCTATAATATCACAGAGTTAATATTGCATCACTTGTGCTGTATCATGAGAAAGTTGTGGGTGCTTTCCTTAATATGCTGAAAGAAACTCACAGGACATTAGCATGTCTGACTTTGAAATTGCAATATAATATTGTCATGTGCAAGGTTCACAGTGAATAGCGCCAGTATTTCCAAAATTCATCACCCCAATATCTCATGATGCTTTAAGTAACTTTACAGTTTTTGCATTGGATGTGCCCCATGGAACATGGGTTATATATGCCCCTAGGTGCCCTCTTAGAATTTTGACATCAACTTTAGGTTACCTTCTAATATAGTTAATATATTCAAGGAGATGGCAAATTGTGCCTACTGGTGCATAAATATTAATTTAAGCTAAACTGATGAAATTCGAACAAGGAATATTTGCTTTTCAATCAGTTTGAAAGCTTTATAAGAATTTTTGTATGTACAGGTATCTTTTATTAGAAAAGAAAGGATGATATAAACCCAAATCAATTATAAGTACTCTGATCAGTTCGCCAACATATTCAAAACCTGGACTCTTTAGGAATATTTCTAAAAGTCAGAAAGAATTCAGGGGCACCTCAGGCTACATGAAATACAAATATCCTGAATCCTGCAGGATCTACCAGGAATTGCCCATATTTTATAATTAACTAAAGACCATGAAACTTTTTTCATTAGTGACTAAGACTTTCAAACTCATTTTGTATTTTGTATTCTCTGCCTGTTTTTAATCCTAAAGATGAGTATCAAGATATCTTCTTAGATTCCTTGAGCTTAAAGCCTATTGTTACATGTTTTATTTATATACATGTACTTTACTGAAAATGAGCTCACAGAGAAACAAATCTATTTCATATGTGAGGAGATAATTAATCTACCCATTTATATTTTTCTTTGTCAGAGATTTAATGATAATAAATGATAGTTCTAAAAAAAATCAATTTTCTGTTTTTTAGAGATTATAATATAGTATTTCTCCATTCTTTTTCCTCCTTCCAAACCCTACCATAGATTCTTCCTTGACCTCTTTAAAATTAATGGCCTAGAAGCTACACCCATAAAGTCTTACCAATGGGACTGCCAAACAAGCTTTACAACAACAGACATACCAAAGTGGATGGTGGAAAACCTATGAGGTCTCAGCCTTATACTAACAACTGCAAGTCAACGAAGAAATGCTGAGAGTTGGAGAACTAGTATTCCCCAGGTAAGTACATACCAATTAGTTTTCCAATACCAAATATTAAGTCCTGATAATAACTATTTTCAAGTTTGCTATATTGGGACGTCTGAAGTACCATGATAAATGACTTTGAAATTACCTACACATCTCTATCTTCAAAATTATGGTTTTTATTTTATATGAACTTTATAGTAAGTCCTCTACAGGCCCTGGTTTCAGCAAACAATAGTTAAGAACATTTTATACTAAATCCACATTACTAGTACTGATTTTTAAAAAATAAAACAAAAAAAATTGAATTAACCTTATTCACTCTCTGATCTATGCTGATTTTGGTTTGACTCAATGATCATCAAGCCACTGTTTCAAAGAGTGTAGTATAGTAAAGCAGTTCTGAAGAAAGATTATGACAACTGCATTTGGTCTCTGTTCTTGTCTGTCTTTTGTTTTCTCCTGGAAAAGCAGGTACACTTGAGTGTTCAGGAAGAGAAAGATCATTTACCCCAAATCCAAGAGTACTGGTGCCAGCTAATCACAAACCACTTCCCACGGACAAAGAGTACAGAGCTGGTTGACATCCAAGCCCAGTAAGCTCCCCCAAATGGCAGAACAGGTTGATAATAGTAACTGGGTTCAGGGAGTCACAGAAAAGAGGCAGCGAGTCAGGTACTAGATGAAGAGAGTCATGAACCAGATATAGAGAGTCATGGGCCAGCTATAAAAAATCATAGACCAGAGATAATCATTGACCAATTGTGAGCATCATGAACTGATTCCGAGAGTTGAATACATGCAGAAAACAATGAACCAGATAAAGAGTCATGGACCAAATACAGAATATCACAGATTAGTGGTAAAGAGTCATAGACTGAAGCAGGAAAACTAGACACAGAACCAGATACAGAAATCATGGACCAGATAACAAAGTGTTGCAGTCTGGATACAGAGAGATGAGCATCTTTGGGGAGAATCTGGGAATGAATGCAATCACTTCATTTGCTTGCATTGTGTAAAGTCAGTTCACAACTTAGATCATCCCATCTTTTAGCTCTTACTATCAGTATCAATCTCTCACCCTTAATGTAGGGTGGATAGCTGATATACTGCTATGATTATTTATATATTTTCAAAATAAGGGAACAACTTCTCTTCTATCCTGTTGTCCCACTGGAGTGAAAGGCTCTGCAGCTGATTTATATGCTCCATTTAAGAGTGTTTTTATAATTTCCACAGGAACAGATAACTATGTCCCATATTTAAAATAAGGTCAAGTTACCAGGGACTCAAACTGCTGCGACAGCATAGACTATGGCTAGCGGGAACGGCTAGAAATCTAAAAGCACGGACATCTTATAATATATACACATTTAACTGTACTGAAAGCTCACTTTTACTTTAATTCAGCCCTAAAGAATGTGTTTGTGAGCACACACATGGAGACTCCATTGTGAAGCAGCACCAGCATCGACAGAAAAATGACACTTTCCTTCCTGATCAAACAGAAAAAGCTGCCATCATCGTTGCCCTAAAAGAGAGTATCAGTTCTACTGGGGCGTGCTTTCTGAGTATTTTAAGGTCTGGATGTTGTCTGTAAGCTAACCAGAGCCCCTCATTCTTCCATGTAAGCCTCAGATTCATCATTGGATCTCAATGATACTTTGTTAGTCATATTCTCCCTTGACTATGATTTCACTTAGATTCACACACGAATGTTGATGGTCTAGGAAAATGTCAGTACTAGGTTGTTTTGTATGAACTATAGCTTTTCTTGCTTTGGGGGCTTGGCTAGGTTTACAGCATCAGGCAAGTACTTCCCCACAGGATCAGAGCTTGCATCCAATTAGATGACTGTTGGCTAGCCCAGGTTAAAAGTTCCCTTAGTGATCCATTGGGATATCTTGCCAGGCTGGCCACTGTCATGGTTCATAGTCTTTGCAGCTGAGTAAGACTATGGATTGCTTTTCTCTGTTGGCATCTTTCAGAGCGTATTTGCATACTATAAGAGCTAGTCCTCAGGGAGGAGCCTTCCTGGTCAGTTCCAGATCAATTCCTTTAAGTCCTGTGTCTGAAATGTGTGGTATTTTCAGCAATAAGCTCATGCCTTCAAGTTCTGGGAAGCAACACAAGGCAATGGCAATAGCCTACAAAGATTTTGGACTCTCTTAGACCCCTAGCCAACAACTTGAAGGGAGGTTTCCCATGTCTGGCACTTGGGTTTTGTTAGGTAGTCTATGGCTCTCAGGGAACATTATCACATGATGTAGTTTAATTAAAGTATGCATATATGTATATCAAATTAAGCTTATGAAAGAATATGTTTCCCTATGGTTTTTTCAAGGATAATGTAGTGTCATTTATGTTTCCTTTCTCCATTTCCTTCTGCATCACCCTTCTACCCTTTCCCCAGTTGGTGACTAACTTTTTCCTTTGCACACTTCATACTATTGCTCACTAGAGCTCCTTCTATCCTCTGTCCACATGGTTCCTTTATATTGTTCTTGCTTGTATCGTGAACTCATGTTATATACTCAAATCCTTATAACCACAGCTAAGTGTAACTCTCACCTCTCATCAAAGAATCTTCTTCTTATAGTGCCTGGTGACCATGACAGAGATCCACAACTGGCCAACATACAGAGAGTATATGATCATGGAATCCCTAACCCCAATAGGTACATCTACAAGGCAGTATTTCTCCTACCTAAGGCTCAGGGAACATCATAGAAGTTAGGGCAGAAAACTGCACATGCCTGAGGATCAGGTTGTCTTTTGCTAGATTGGACAGGGAAGCTTCACCCATGAAATCTCAGTATATATATATATAAATGCTGCATAATGACATCACTGGTCAATCTGCCAGTGTGGATGGGGATTTCATGAGGCACCACCCATAGATAAAAGTTACTTACCAGTAATCAACAGATGCCAAGAGAGGGAGAATCAGTTTTCTCCAGAGACAAGCCACCTAATAGATTACAAATCCCATAGGATCAGCTCTAAACACATGTCCATATACATGTTGTGTAAAAAACAAACATCTACTCAAGATGGGGAACTAACTACAGACCAAAGCATAGATATCACCAAAGTCCAACTTCGGGAACCCAAAAGTTTTATTGGGGTTAGTTATAGGAATATGGATGAAGCGTTACTTAAACAACAACAAAAAGACTCAAAGGCAATTGACTCATCAAGGCTCACCTAGCATGGATGACAGCTCACAAACATTGTAAACTTGGAGCATACTGCACAACCTACAGGCAGCTGAACAGGTTGGAGTGTGTTCTTTGTAGGTGACTCAGTTGGTCTGAGCCTCTTCCAGCAGCTCTGCTGGTCTTTGTTTCTTCTAGGCAGTTCACTGGTCTCTGCTTCTGATGGGTTTCTCTCTGCTTCTATCAGGCAGCTGATCTTGTCTGAGGGTGACTCTTTATAGTCTTTACTGTTTATTCCTTTGGAGGGAGGCACCTAGTGGATCTGGTTAGTTTCAGGAACTTCCTGAAGCTCGTTTTGTGTTGTTCATTTCCTGTCTTAAGGAGCTTTCTTGTAGGATGGAATGTTTCAATCCAGGAAGCAAAGGCTACACAACACCAGACATCACTAAATAGACTCAGTAGGGTGTGTGTGTATATGTGTAACAATAATAATTATAGGAGAAATTATGAACTGAGAGGGAGTTGGGGGACACCAAAGGAGTTGGAAGGGGAAGAAAGTGAGTTAGAAATTATATAAATTTATTACTCATCTATGAAATTTTAAAAATACATTAAATTTCAAAACCAAAAATAATTAGTAGGTAAAAGAGGAAATGAAAATGCAACATATTAGCATCACTGGTTCATCTCTCTTTCCTATATAGTACTCACAAAGTGGACATTAGTACCTCCAGAGAAGTTCAAAAGATCATTCCAGAAAAAATATTAAGACTATGTAAATATTGCATTATTTGCCATTGTTATGGGAAATGCTAACCTAGAAAGAAATGCTGAACTCAGTAATTTACATGAAATCAGACTGAGAATTCAGCCTCCTGTACAAAAGAATGCGTGTGTGTATGTGTGCATGTGTGTATGTGTATGGTGTGCAAATATGTTTTTATGTCTCTGTGTGTGCACCTGTGTATGTGTGTGTGTGTGTGTGTGTGTGTGTGTGTTCTTGAGGGTGAGAGTGTACATGTGTACTTGTGAGTACAGAAAGCAAAGGATGACCTTTGATACTCAGGCACCATTCATTTTGTTGTTGTTGTTGTTATTGTTTTGTCTTAAACATTCTTTTTAAAAAATGATGTGTATGTGTGTTTATCTGTGTGCACACAAACGCAGGTGTCTGTAGAGACAAAAGAAGACACCGGATTCCCCAAAGCTGAAGGTACAGGTGATTGTGAGCTGAGCTGCACAGTATGAATGCCGGGTCCTCTGAAAGAGCTGCAAGTGTTCTTAACAACCAAGCCATCTCTGCAGCCCTTTCTGTTTGCTTTTGAGAAAAGGGTCTCTCGCTGGCTTGGAATCATGTCAGTTGTGCTAGGCTGGCTGATCAGGGAATATCAATGATCTTCCTTTTCTGCCTCCCCAGTGCAGGGATTACAAGTATGTACCACAATGCTTGACTTTTGTGGGATTTTTTATAAACATGAGTTCTGGGGATCAAGTTCAAGTCCCCATACTTCCAAAGTAAACACTTTTCTGCGTGAGCCATCTCCCCAGACCCCAGCAGCATGCTCTTTGAAAACTGTACTACTATTTCATTTCTTTCTAAAACTACCACCTCTGAGTCCATGGACATGGTGTGTAAAAAATCAAGGCTGAGTGTTTATACACCTAGTATCAAGGGGCAACTCAGTGTTTATACACTCATTGTCAAGCCAAGGCTGTAGGGCTGAGAATATAGTATTTAGACAGACCAGCGTTGCTAAACATTTAAAAAATACATATGCCTCAGAATGAGAAAAGAGGAAGATGAAAGCTTCAAGCCTGGTGGAACCTGCCTGTGATCCAAACATTAGAAAAGAGGAGGTGAGAGAATCAACATTTTAAGGCCAGACTCTTGGAAAATATAGTCAGTTTGAGGCCAGCATGATAGCATAAGCTATGGCTATATATGACGACATACACACATTTCTCTCTCTCTCTCTCTCTCTCTCTCTCTCTCTCTCTCTCTCTCTCTCTCTCACACATACACACACACACACACACACACACACACACATGCATGAGAATTTTGATGGACAAGAAGATATATAATGTTAATTCTCTAGTTTTTCAATTTTAAAACTCCTGAATGCTCAGGAAAAAAATTCAGGTGAACTTTCCAGTTGCTTTGTTGATAAAATGTGACCCACTAATCATTAGTATCTGCAATGTGTGAAAATACAAATGATAACAACTTCTCTATCCAGATCAGGCAGCTCCCCTATCTTCAATCAAATCAAATATCTAATATATCCTCAATGGAAAAGCAGTAGTTTGGTTGGAGGTTTTCTTATATGATGTACTCCTAAATGTTTCCCACCCACAGGAGCACATAAAACTCTCCCGCCAACTTTAAGCATCAGTAATGCAGAACTGCGCCCCTTTCGTCACCAACCTAAGGGCTCTTGGTGACAAGATCTATGTGGAATTTTCAGGCATAATAAATCTCAAAGTCTCAGAAGTATTAATCTTATTAACATTGATTTTACTGTTCCCCTGCCATACCAGAGAAGGATTCTGTACCCCATTACAGTTTAGTGTGTGCTCCATAATTTTCATATCTGAGGAGTAGGATTTCTGTCCACAGTCTCCCTTCAATATTGAGTACAGCATTATGACTTCCGGTTTGATGGTTCATCTATGAGGTGTGGAGGTTTCACAGCCTAGACATAATACTTAATATTTCTCTATTTAAAAATATGGTGTCAGTATATGTCATTATTTAAGAAGCTAATTAGTATATGTTCTTCAAGCTTCTCCTTCTGAAGGAACAAAGCTACATTTATACTGTAGGTCATAGTGAAATGTCACAAGATATAATAGAATTTTAACAACTCAGTTAGTGTTTCATATATCATTGCTTTGAACCCAACTTTATCTTTTCTTCCGAGACATAGTCTGGATGTATAATCCTAGGTGGCCTGGAACTCACTTTGTAGCCATGGCTGGTTTAAGCTAACGGAGAACCACCTACCTCAGACTCCTTAGTTCTGAGATTATCAGTGTACCACAGCATGTTCAGAAATCCTAATATCTTCTTTTCTACATTTCACCTTAAAAACCACATATGACCAAATAGTCAACTGTATTCAATCATTCAGGGTCAGCCAGAGAGTTTAGGATATGGTCTAATTCCTTGTATTTTGTTTCTTCAAAGTTTTATGATTTTTGTTTTATGTATTTGAGTGTTTGGTCTCAAATATGTATGCATGAGTACCATTTGCCTGCCTGGTGGTCTCAGAGGCAGAAGAGGATGTCAGAATTCATGGTAATGGTGTTATGACAGTTCTGAGCCACCACGTTGGTCCTGAGAACTGAACACTGGTCCTCTGGAAGAGCAGACAGTGTTCTTAAATACTGAGCCATCTATCTAGTCTCCAATTACTTGTATTTTATGGAATAACTCATCCTAGAATATGCATGAGAGCTATCTTTTGCACAAATAGTAAAACTTAGAGTTATAATTCTAATAAAACTTGTATCGCCAATCCAATTAAATGCTGGTGGATTTAGTGATTCTCTGAAGAAAGGCTAAATACTGTGAAGATTTCTGATGGAAGTATGCTGTAGACATTCCTTTAAAGCCTCTTTCAAACATGAGGCTGGCATTATAGCTCTAGTCAATCTAAATAGCTTTGTAGAATAAGTCAACAGGCATAGAAAAGCAGACTCCATAGGAGGGAGCACTCCTGGATGCATTCACCTTTGTAAATTAAAAAAAAAAGATTATTCTATAATTTTTATTGTTCACCTGCATCTTACTAATATAAAAGAAAATAACAACAAGGACAACAGCTAAAACATGGGGCTTATGAAACACACTGGAGTTCTGTAACATTTCCAAGATCGCATATGTGAACACAAAATGCTGCAAAATCTTTCCAAGAAACGAATGTGGAAATAATCTGAAGTCACCTCATTCCAGTTGTATATTCATATACTCAAATTAAAAGCATTTAATGGAGAAAAACTTCTAAAGGAAAGACACATGTAGGTTTCCCAGGGTCTGTTTGCTGCTATGTTTGGTTTCAGTTGACATCACAGTATACATCACTTCTGAGTTGAGTTTGTTGATCTCCATCCTTCTGTTTTAACATCTCCCAGGGTAATGAAGTGCCCATTCACAAATAGTTCATTGACAGCAGAATGATTGACATTATGAAATCCTATTGATAGTCTGACAGTTGTCTTATTGTAAGGAATCTAAGCATGATGGTCATATAAGATCAAGAGATCGATGCTATCACTAAAAGAAATATTCAGAGTAGTAGGGTATGATGGTTTGAATGGTAGTTCCCATAGGCTTATATATTTGAATACTTAGGAAGTGGCACTATTTGAAAGGATCAGTAGTTGTGGTCTTGTTGGAAGAAATATGTCTTGGAGGACGAGGGTGAGCTTTGAGGCTTCAGAAACCCAAGTCAAGCTCAGAATCTCTCTCCCTCTCTCTCTCTCTCTGTCCCTCTCTTTGTTCCTGCTGCTTGTGGATTTGGTATTTGTATGTAGAACTGTCAATCATTCCAGCACCGTGTCTTCCTGCATGCTGCCATGCTCCCCCATGGCAATAACGCACTAAACCTCTGAAAACTATAAGCAAGCCCCAATTAAATGTTTTCTTTTATAAGAGTTGCCATGGTCATGGCATCTCTCTACAGCAATAAAACAATGACTAAGACAGAAGTTGGTTCCAGGGACTGGGTTAGTATTGCTGTGACAGATCTGACTGTGCTTTTGTTTGGAGAAATGTGCACTTTGGGACTTTGGATTAGGAAAGCAGTTGAATTCTTTAATTCAACTTATCAGACTATATACTAGTAGGAGTAGGGAAGACAGTGGTGCTCAGAGAAATGCAGATTATGATGGTCCAGCTCAAGAGGTTTCAGGAGAGAAAAATATTAGTAAGTAACCTAGAGATATTATGATATTTCGGTGAAGAATGTGACTACATTTTGTCCTTGTACAAAAAAAATGCCTGAGGCTGAAAAGAAGAGTTTTGGATTAATGGCATTGGTGGAAGAGATTTTTAAGGCAGACTAGTCTTGACTGTGTGATGTGGTTATTAGTGGTTACTCTCATACAGATTTATAATGAAAAGGGGCACACTGAGCAAGAAAAAATAAAAAATGTATGGTTTGAGGAGAAAAAGAGCACCAGGAAGTGTAATGAAGCTAAATTCAGTGCTCAAGGAGATTAAAAAGTTTAAAGAAAAGACTGAGGATAGATGGAATAAAGGGAGTGGTAACCTCAGAGCAAGACCCTGCCCAGCTAAGCTTCCAACATCTAAAAAAAAACTAAAGAAAAGCTTAAGCAGTGAAGGAAACCATCAAAAACAGAAAGTTGGTTAAGATGTGATTAAAAAAGAAGGCTGTGTTCCAGGCCCAGCAAGGACTAGAACTCGGTAGCTTCGGCTAATATAGTTCTAGCTTTAGAGTCAAGGACAGGAAAAAGGGGTCATGGAATATCCTTGTATGACTAAAGAAAGCTGCTGAGCCTAAGCATATGTCAGGGGCGTGTGCCTTGCAGAGAGGTCATGAGGCATGGCCACGACTACCCAGTATCAGAGTTTAGGAGGAAGTGGGCTGGGGGCAGAAGAACCAGGCCTGTGGGGGGACGCATGTGCGGAAAGCAGAGAGAAAGATGGTGTGGGGGAGAGAGAACAGAGAGAGAGGGTGGGTGGAATCTGAGTCATGGCTCTTTAAGGCGCAGGTAGGCTTACAGAGCTACGTCACACATGTGTAGATTGTGTGACTGCCACGCGTACATAATCACCAGCGCACACTGATGACATAAGACACAAGACCCTTTGCTTAACTCCTGAATTGCACATGTGTGGTCATGCAGCTGGAGAATCCTAATAGCGTGAACTACATGGAGTCCCAGAAAAGCCATGTGTGAAGCTGTGAAGGTGAAGCCTGGATTGCCTTAGAGAATTCAAGATGTTGGAGACACCAGAATTATGGGATACCTACCAAGGAAAGCTGCAGATAAGGTGTGGAACCAGCTCAAGAGAAAGCAGTATGTTGTAGTCAATAAAGCTGACAGAAGCTGCAGATCTGAAGAGCACTTTGATATCAGACATAGAGATACAGAATTTAGAATTTGCCCTATTGGATTTCAGTCTTACTTTGGTCCTGTATTTCCTCACAATGATCCCTTTCCTTCATTTTGGAATAGTAAAAATGTATATACTGTGACACTGTATGTTGGAAGTATATAATCTGCTTTTCCATTTTGACTTTACAGGGGTTACAGTTAAGAGATTGCCTTGAGTCTCAGAAGAGACTTCAAACTTTGTTGACACTCAGAGATTATGTGGACTTTTAAAGCTGGACTCAATTCATTTTTGCATTATGATGTGGGTACAAGCCAGTGGGGGCCAGGGAGTGGAATGTGCTGGTGTGAATAAGAATAGTCCCCATAAGTTCATCTATTTGAAGGATTAGGAAGTGAAGCTATTTGAAAGGATTAGAAGGTGTGGCCGGTTGGAATAGGTGTGGCCTTTAAGGAGCAAATGTGTCACTGGAGGTGGTCCTGGGGGCTTCAGAAGCCCAAGTGTGGCCCAAAGTCTTTCTTTTCCTGCTGCTAGCAGATCTGAATATAAAACCCTCAACATCTCCAGCACCATGTCTTTCTGTATGATGCCATGCTCCCTGCCATGACAATAATGGACTAAACCTCTAAAATTGTAAGCAATCCTCAACTAAATGCTTTCTTTTCTAAGTGTTTCCATGGTTATGGTGTCTCTTCATAGCAAGAGAACAATGACTAAGACATAGATTTGGGTTTTTTGCTGTTTTTGTTTGCTTTTTCCCAATTGTCTTAAACTTTACTTGAATGTCTTCCTGGCATTTTAAAATACATGTCAAAAACTCCCAGCTGCTAAGGAAGCTTAACTGTAAGTCCTCCTCTAAGATTTAGTGGATCTTCCTAATTCAGAATTCATCAAGGTATTAAATAAACAACACAGGATGATATGTTGTGAGAATATTGATGACACAACATTTCACACAATCCCAAATACCATACACATAAGCCTATTTTTCAGATCTTCTTATTCTTTCCAAATATCAGCTTAATAAAGCAAATAAAATTGTATCCTAAAATATAAAATGAATCACTTAGGCTTATTAACACAGACCTATGATCCCAGCTGCTCGTCAGGTTCAAGGCTAACATAAACAACTTAGTTACTTCCTATCTCACAAAAAAAAAAAAAGGGTAGAAACTGGATATTGTCCTGGATGGAGTGCTAACTTAGCATGCCAAAGGTCATAGTTCAGCACTACTGAAATGAATGAAGGAAGAAAGAAAGAAAGAAAGAAAGAAAGAAAGAAAGAAAGAAAGAAAGAAAAAGAAAGAAAGAAAGGAAGGAAGAAAGAAAGAAAGAAAGAAAGAAACTGATTGGTCTAATAAAGAGCTGAATGGCCAATAGCAAGGCGGGAGAAAGGATGGGCAGGGCTGGCAAGCAGAGAGAATAAATAGGAGGAGAGATCTGGGAGGAGAGGTTGGAGGAGGAAGAAAAAGAAGGAGAAGACTTCAAGGGCCAGCCACCCAGCCATACAAGCAAACATAAAATAAGGAAAGAAAAGATATACAGAAATAGAGAGAGGTAAAAGCCCAGAGGCGAAAGAGTGTCAGGATAATTAAAGAAAAGCTGACTAGAAATAAGCTAAGCTAAGGCAGGGCATTTATAAGTAAGAATAAGACTCCATGTGTATTTAGCTGGGAGCTGGGTGGTGGCCCCACCAAAGAGCAAAGAGCCAAAAGAGTAAAGTGTATGAAAAAACCAACTACACTCATGTGTTTGAATGTTTGGCCCCTAGGGATGGATTGGCACTATTAGGAGGTGTGGCCTTGTTGAAGAAAGTGTGTAACTGTGGAGGTGGGCTTTGAGGTCTCATATGCTCAAGTTATATCCACTGTGCAGTTCACTTCCTGTGATCAAGATGTAGAACTTTCAGCTCCTTCTCCAGCACCTTGTCTGCCTGCATGCCACCATGCTTCCCACCATGGTGATATTAGACTAATCTGCTGAATTGTAAATCAGCCTCAATTAAACGTTTTTCTTTATAACAAATGGCATGGTCATGTTGTCTCTTCAAAGCAATAGAAACCCACACTAAGACACTCTCCTTCACTCTTTGAGCTCAAACTCCTTTCAAATTCTCCTTATTTCCTGCTTGCTGTCATGACCCTTAAGCATAAATTCTGTCCCAAACCATTTCACAGTTGCTCATAGATGCCTCAATCTTCAATCTTTCTTTTCTTCTCAACATTTTTTCAGGGCCTTTGTTGCCTTTCTCATTGGAAACTGTTCTCCTGGAATGTCACAGACCATTTCTCCTACTTTCCCCTTTGGCTGCTGGCTGTTCCTTCTTAGTAACTTAGAGAAAAAGGTGTTTTTCACAAACTGTGTTTATTTGGCCAGAAACACTTAAAATCAGTTTGCAATACTCTACACATCTTTCCTCTGGTGTCAGGTGGACCAGTGATTTCCATGGGAAAGAGCTATATACTAATTGGTGCTGTTTCTTCCACTAAAAATTCCAGCACGTTCTCTATTTCTGTGAGTAGCGGTGAAGCTACTCTGGATTCTTAACACTCTTCTACCCCATTTTCAATCAAAT
>CABHPR010149272.1:2949-28147 GCA_902168415.1 Peromyscus melanophrys | reverse complement strand
ACACACACACACACACACACACACACACACACACACACACACACACAGTCTACAATTGCTCTGACTCCTAGGAGGTATGAAAGTAAATGTACAATGATAGCCCTGAACAATGATCTTCAATGAATTCTGATTTAGTTATATTTATGATAGAGATCAGCTATACAAGTAAAGGATGAAATAAGAATTCCTGATTTATTCTCTTATTAACTAGAAAATTCGGTTAATAAAAACCTATTCCCTGAGGGGTATTAGAGTTTTATTAATGAGTGGCATCGATCTTTCTATTTTGGGTGAGTAAGCCAAGGATGAACTGCAAGTGAAAACAGCAATATATCAAAGACAGAAAAGTGAACAAAGGAAATATTGAAATCCATTTTTATTTATGAAATGAATGGTTTGAAAACCATGAAGAAAAAATTCAAATTAGCAACTAAATGGTTTAAGATTCATTGTTGGGAATTTTGTACATATACATAATCTAACAGATAAATAAGGTTTTGTTATATATCCTTACGTGATAGAAATACATGTACAATAACTAACTTACAGCTATTTCAGGTGATCTTTGTTTTAAAGATACAAATATTACTCAATTCTATAGTGTTCCCTAATCATAGATTTTTTTTTATTTTACACATGAGCAATTAGAAGTATCACAAAGCCAACATCTACACAAGGTCATATTTTTTGAGTTATAGTTGTCCCACACTTAAGCTTTGTTCTCTGACCTGGAGACCTTTTCCCACCACTGTATTTGTGGGTGAAGATTTTCTAGTAATCTTTTACAAGCCTGCAGAGAAGGAGGTGAAAGCACATTACTGTTGTTGTTTCTCCTTTGCAGACATAGGATGGAGCAAGATAAATTCCTGGAATTGCTGACGCTCAGAGAGCTGTTAGGAAAACATCTCGAAGTGGCACCAAGTGCCACGTCTTCTGATTCTCTCCTTTCTAAAGGGGATAGATTTCTTGCATATTTTTCAGAATTTGTTCTGAATGGGATTGACAGAAAGCTGTAAATCACTCTGGCTCTCCCAAGCTGTGATGTGCATCAAATGTCAATGTCTGAGAACTTCCTTCTTACTCTGTAATTTCAGCTGCCAAAAGTCAGGTGAGCTTATCTGACCTTGGGCATACCAATTAAGCCTCAAATAACAGGAAAACCAAATATTTTGTAAGCTAATTTTTGTGTATATGTATGTGTGTCTGTGGTATATGAGTGTACTTGTTTGTATGAGTGTGTGTGTGTCTGTGGTGTGTGTGTGTTTATGTGTTTGAGTGGGTGTTTTTTGCGTGAGTGTGTGTTTGTGTGTGCAAGTATGCTCATCTGTGTGTTCCTGTGTGAAGACCAGATATTAGTCTTTATATTTTTCACTTTACTTTTAAAAAATATTTCTTTTAATTTTGAGATTATAATAAAAGAACCATAACACATATAAGTCAGCCTATAAATATACACATAAAGTTTAAATGAAATTTTCTCATTTGTGCTGACAGTGCTCCCTCTAGGAGCCAAAGAACATCCGATAAAATTCCTAACACCAGTCATGAGAAACCCTCTTTTGAGTTGTTGGTCAGGGTTGCCCAAAAGATTCCCCCTAAAAACCATAGGCTATTGTAATTGCCCTTGGTTGCCCCCTAGAACTGGAAAGTAAGTCCCTCTTGTTGAAGACACCATGCACTTCCATCACAGGGCCTAGAGGCCCCTTAGCTGGAACTGACTTGAAATCCTCCTCCCCAAGGACCAATTTTCAAGGCACCAGAAGGTGTCAGGCAACAATAACCAGTATGGCACAATCACCCTAAGGGGGTGGTAGTGGCATGCATACTTTGGTGGTAACTAACAACTCTAGTCATGGACCTTGGAGGAGAACCTACAACCACATCTTTACTAACTCCACCATTTTTTTTTTTTGGAGAAAGGTTCTCTCACTAAGCCAGGAGTGTTGCTGGAGAGCTTCTCTCCAGCTCCCAAGTCCCGCCAGTCTCCAGCTCCCAAGTCCCGCCAGTCCCTGGTTCCCTGACCGAACCCATTCATAAAATAAACACACAGACGCTTACATTATTTAAACTGCTTGGCCATTAGCTCAGGCCTATCATTGTCTAGCTCTTACTCTTATATTTAGCCCATTTCTATTAATCTCTACTTTGCCACGTGGCTCGTGGCTTACCGGTACTTTACATCTTCCTTTTCCTCCCCTGGGCTCCAGCCAGTCTCCCTATCCTTCCTTCCTCCTCAATTCTCCTCTCTGTTAGTCCCGTCTATACTTCCTGTCTGGCTATTGGCCAATCAGTGTTTATTGACATATAGCGATATCCACAGCACTGGAGTTCACTGTTTAATCTAGACTGACTAGTAGGTGATCCCCCAGCACCTGCCTATCTCCATTCATTCTAATGCTGTGGTTATAGGCACATGACACCTACATGTTGGGCTTGTACATGGATGCTGAGAACCTGAACAAGGTTCTTCTGCTTGTGCAAATTCATCTACTGAATCTTCTCCAGTCCCATTAGCTACTTTAAAAATGGCCCACAAATGTTTGACTGGGGTTTCTGGACATGGTTCGGCTACTGCCTATCCATATAAATTTTAGAAGTAGCTTGTAAAATTTTGCAGGAAAAAAGAACTGCTAGAATTTGATTGGCATTTTAATGGACTTAACTATATGATTAAAGAAATGTCTTTGAATGTCGGGAAATGTTATCTTCAAATAGTCTATATCTCTTGGCCTCGTGCTTATTTTTTCTTGTTATTTTGTAGTTTTCTGCTTAAAAATCTGAGGAAGTAGAATTCATGGCATCTGACCTGTGATCCATTTATTTTCCTTTGATTGCCGGTCTGTTTTCCTTGTAACTCCAGCTTTTGGACCTGTAGACAAACAGGCTAATGATAGTTGCTAGGAGAAGAATCATTATCTATGGGATGATTTGAGCAGGATGTTCCAGGTTTACAATGACTTACTGTACACAAACCTAAAATTTATTGATTTATGAGATACGGCTCCTTAGAGAATGTCACATAAGCAATAAAACACTCCGAATTATAAAATTAGATGTTTTATGACTTGAAATTTCCCCACTGTATGAGCAAATCTCATTAGATTCCATCTATTACCAGGAGCAGAGGACTCTTGTCTCATGCAGGAAGGAAGAACTTAGGTAGCCACATGAGTTGTTTTCAACCCTTTGCTTAACTACTTTGCTGGTGACATTTGATTGCTTCGTGACGTTTTCTATTAGTAAAGTTTATCAGAAGGTAAGAACTTTTGTTTTTTAAAAATGAATTTGATTTGAAATTTGGACGCTTTATATTAGGCCAAGTTCTGATACATTTTGTTAGTTCTATTCCTTATATTAGGTTTTCAAGATATTTCATTTAGTTTTAGTTTCAGGCTGGGTTTCATGTAACCCAGGATGGACTCCAGCTGTCTATGTACCCGAAGGTGAATGTGAGCTAATTTTTCTGTCTCCATCTTCTAAGTGCTTGCATCATCAAAACAAGGACATTTGACATGCTAGGCAAATACTTTTCTATGTGAGCTGAAGCCCCAGTCCTATCTTAGGATCTTTTAAATCAAATAGTTAAATTCTTCTTTCCTAACTGTTGTTAGAATGTAAAAACATTACTGGTTTACTATGAATCTCTTCTCTCTTGAAGTTTTTATAATTAATTTTTTTATAATTAATCTGTATATTGCTACATCTTTGGATTTATCTATAATAATTTATTTATAATTGTGTTATCAATAGCTTTTTGTAGTTTTATTTCTTATTTTTCAACATTTATCCTGTTTATAATTTATCTTTTTTTATTTATCACACTAAGAACTCCAGTAAATCACTGTGCATGTCCCAATTTTGAAGATAAAAATCTATTTTTACCATTAAGTGTTATGATAGCTGCAGGTCCTTTTCAATTCCCCAAATCAAATTAGTGATTCATAGTTTTAGTCTTCTTCATTCAACTTTGAATAAAGGTGAAATTTTACCACAAACTTTTAACAAATTTGTAGTTGAGCTGGTGCCTAACTCGAAGCTTTACACCCAGTAACTAGTTTTCATGGTATTTGAAGGTATTTGTATGCTACTGGAGGAGAAAGATAATCATCACTATCACCCAGATATAAACCTTGTGACCTGTAACAGGCACCTGCCTAAGGCACAACAAGATGTACTGGTGCAATCGTGGAACAAATGTTATGAGAGTAACCAACCACTTTCTGATTGGATTTAAAGTTCTCTTCATGAGATGGAACCCATACCTGACACTGATAAAATGGCCAAGAACCTGAGACTAGACAGGTCATGGATCTAGGGGAAAACTTAATACTGTTATTCTGTTAAAGAAACATAGCAATCAGACAACGCTTGATGACATATTGCTATATTCCATAGATCAGAGCATTGCTTAGTTTTCACTGCAGAGGCTTCTTCTTGCATTAGATGGGAATTAACATAGAGGCCCACAGATGGACAATGTGCAGAGAGTAAGAGTCTTTGGGGCACTCACTCCTAAATGGGATATCTTTGTCAAAGTCCTCCCGTGAAGGCTTAGGGATCTCTGTGGACGAGGAGGTGAAAGATTCTAAGAGCTAGAGGGGATAGATGGCTCTAAGGAAACAATGTCTTCCAGACACAACAGGAATGATGCACGTATGAATTCACAATGACTGTGGCAACATGGACAAGACCTGGACAAGTTCAAGCCAGATGGGGTCCCATCACTGAGGGAGGGAGTTGGACACATAGCCCCACTGCTAAGGAGCTGTCTACAATTGATACCTTCTGGAAATGAGAAAATCAGTTTTATTCAATGGAGTGTCATTCAGTGCGTCAACCACACTCCAGGGCAGGCTCCATGGCCAGGAGCAAATGGCCAACACAGATGAAGTCAATGTTATTATTTTGGACTTTTTGTTTCACTTTCTTTTGTTTGAGCAATTTGTGTGATTGGTTTTTGCTTTTTTGTGGGTTCATTGTGCTTCCTGTTTTGTGGTGTGTGTGTGTGTGTGTGTGTGTGTGTGTGAGAGAGAGAGAGAGAGAGAGAGAGAGAGAGAGAGAGAGAGAGAGAGAGAGAGAGAACATAAAGCTGAGTGGGTAGGGAGGTGGGAAGGATCTGGGGGAGGGGAAATCATTATCAGAATAAATTGTATATTTTTTTTTCAAAAAATAAAGGAGAAAGAAGACCAGTAAAGCTCCCTAAGTTTATTGTGATTATCATTACTATACTACACTAGCACTATAACTATTGTTGTAAACAGGCTTTGTACATTGTGAAAGGAGGCAGCCAAGAAAGAAGTAGAAAGGGTAGGGAGAGCTTTTGGACGTTCTGCTGATTCTGTCTCCAGCATATGGTGCCTGGGCAGATTTCTGGTGCTTTGTTAGAAACAATTAGGGTGTGACTAATTTCTCACAAAACTAAGTGAACAAGTTTTAAGACAAATACTCAAAGGGCTGTAAATAATCCCCCAAGGCAAAGATTTCCACAGAGAAATTACTTATGTGATTGTAACGGCACCATCCGTGGTGGTGGGAACTAACTACCGTGTTCTATGTTGTGACTTCCTATGGGGCGGGCTGTGGAGGGTGTCTAGGGGGTGGTAGGACTTCCCCGCTGTATTCTCAGAACTGAGAACTGTCTATCACCTGATTTGGTTGGTGACTCCTGCCTGACAGCTGAAAGGTGTAGCCCTGTGGTGAGCACAACCCCACAACTGCTCACGAGGAAGCAGAAGCGCAAGCAGCTGAAGTGACTTCAGCAGCCACAGGTCTCATCCGTGTGGTAGGTCATCAGCGAGTCTCATGACTTTGACCTACTGCATACAGACCCAACGTGCCTAAAAATAGAAGGTTCTAGGAACAGACAACAAAACAGGGGGTCCCCACAAATGTGCTTAATACAAACAAATATTCTGTCTGAATTGAAAGACTAGATTTTTTTTAAAGTCTATTTCCTCCACATTTCCTGTGAGACAACATCATTCTGTCTTCCAGTAGCAATGTGGTAGATTTGTTTATTTCCTACTGTGCTTAAGAGTCACACTGTCAGAGTCCTGGAAGATTCATTCATCTTACCCTCAATACTGAAGTGAAATTTCTCTTTCTCTGTTTTCTTCTCTGATTGGGGAATGAAGATTGTTCCAAAGACTTCAGAAAGCACCTGTCGCCTGTGCAGAGAGCTTCTTGTTTTAGAGATGTAAACTCATAGGTAACTTCCGAGACTATGGCTACATTTAATTTGCATGGTTGGCCGTGCGTCCTAGGACCTGATGTTCTTCTGATCACTAGGGTGTCCTGGAGGGATAGCTGGAGGGATCTGTGTTGTTTGTGTGTGTGCCATCATTTTATCCAAGGTCTTTAGGCTTTAGAATCTGTTCTCCAGAGGGAAAAATAATTGGGGTGTGTGTGTATGTGGGGTGATGTAAATAAGAGGTGTTGCTTGGCTGCTGTAAAAACTTGTATTTCCCTCTATTTGGGCCAATATTTGTTTCCTTTCCCAACCCATCATTAAGGTTCTAACCCCAATATTGAGCAGTGTGAGTGTATTTGGAGATAGGATCATTAAAAGAGGCAAGTAATGTGATAAATTAATGGGAAGTCAATATGGTGGACCCTAATTTAATTTTAGTATTACTGTCTTTATAAAAGGAGGAGGCTTGAATACATAGAGAGACACTAAGGGTGACTGTGCTTAGGGAAAGGAACAAGATAGCAACATCAAGGAGAGAGGCTTCAGGGCAAACTAAACCTGCTACTACCCTGAACTTGGACACTAAATTCCAGAAATGTGAGAAAATTAATTTCTGCTGCCCAAGTCACTCAGTCTGTGGTCTTTGGTTATGACAGCTTTGGTCGTTTAGTGTCCCTGTATATTTTAATCTGTTGGGGAATATTCTTTTAAGATGTGCTATTTTTGTTTATGTTTCGTTTGTTTAACTCTGTGAAGCTGTCTTACTGTGCCTGTCTAAAACACCTGATGGTGTGATAAAGAGTTGAATGGCCAATAGTGAGGCAGGAGAAAGGATAGACAGGGCTGGCAGGCAGAGAGAGAACATATAGAAGCAGAAATCTGGGAGGAGAAGAAGAAAAGAGATGGAGGAGTGAAAAGAAGCAGCCAGAGAGGGAGGAAGACTCCAGAGGCCAGCCACCCAGCTACACAGCAAGCCATGGACTAAGAGTAAGATTTACAGAAGTAAGAGAAAAAGGAAAAGGCCCAGAGGCAAAAGGTAGGATGGGATAATTTAAATTAAGGAAAGCTGGCTAGAAACCAGCTAAGTTAAGGCTTGGCATTCATAAATAAGAATAAGCCTCCGTGTATTTTTTAATTGGGAGCTAGGTAGCAGACCCCCCCCCCTCAAGAGAACAAAAACAAACAACAACATTTATCTATTTCATTCTCCATCTTTTCCTTCATGAAATGTAATGTGCAATCCCAATCCTAGGCTCTGCCATCCCTGATGCTCTCACTCTGCTGGAAGCTCTGTTGCCCCATGTCTCACGGGTGCTATGAACAGACCTACTTGAAGAAACCCTACTGGTGACTGTTACACCTTACTCAGGTGAATCTGAGGTCTCATTTCTTCCTCTCATCTGATGAAGGGTTGGATTCTGTCATCTCCTCTTACCCACTCATTGCAAAGTTCAGATTTTACCCCAAGAGCCGTTACGAAAGACTTAGAGTGAAGACTGCATGCTCAAAGACTTTTCTCTATCCCACTGCTATGGTTTTGCTCCTGCAGGCTTCTTCAAAAGGACTGGAAAAAGCCAACCCGATATCTAAGCAGGCTTCATAAACCAATACAAGCCATCTCTATGTCAGCTGCTGGGATACTTAGACGAGGTTAGAATATGGAGGGTGCATGATCACTGTTTAGTGGACAATCTTCAATGCTAGCCTGCAACTTTCAAGTGACACTTTCTTAGGCACCTGAATAAAATACAATTTCCTTGTCCTCCATCAGCAACTGCAGTCTAATGGGAACCATTGTGTTGTGTCTTCTAGAGGTCTCATCTCCCAGCACATAAGAGGAGCTGCTCAGGCCTTGACGACTGACAGAGTTCACATTTTGCCGAAGTATATATAGCCATTGCTGTCTACCAGGGCTTTTATTGAGGATCATGAGTTCTTAGCACAGGTTTTTACAAATTAGTTTCAGAAGTCTATAAGCCTTTAGAATCTGTTCATTCTCACTCCCCCATACATTCCTGTAGGTTCATTTTCTTTCCTTTTCAAAGGAAAATTTTGATTTTTAATGGGTTCCAAGGATATCACCATAATAAAAACTGATAATTTTAGTAGACAGATTCTACTTAAGGAGAACATTTGGTGCCTGTTTCTGCATTCTCTCTGTGTGACCCCAAATCTATTTTCACAAGGTTAATCTTTGTGAGAGCACATGTGAAATGCCTCGTTTGGATTTGGTAGTGTGATGCTTTCATATGCTTTTAGTCATCAGTATTACAAAGTAAAGACCATTATATCTGGGGATTTGTTATTTCAAAACAGTAAAATAGTATCCATAGATATTTAACTAATCATTTGTGAAGTTTTAGTTTTGTATTAAAAAAGAGAGATAATATTTTCTTGCCAGTGTCCTTTGATTTGACTCTAGGATCATTACCAAGATGAAGAGTTTGAACAAGTCGTGCTGAAAATACCAGACTCATTTATAATAAAGGATTTAAGGATATTTTCCAATTTCCAAGTCTTTGGCTAGCCTCTCTTTTTACTCTGTTTATACAGGAACTGCCTAATTAGATTTCATAGGGATTTATAAAGTAGATATATGATTGTCAATTTCTGTTTTCTCCCTAGACTCCAATATGTTCTAAATCACTGCACATACTGGCTTCACAGTCCTTTAAATCATTTTATTTCACATAATAGTTCTGAGTATACTTAAGTAAGACTAGAAGCAGAAATTTAGATGTTCCAAGAGACACAGAAATCTTAGAAAGTCTCTATAATTCTGAGGGGCTCTCATCAAAAGTTTTTCTTTCCAAATTGTTTGGGAGTAGCTGTATAAGAAAGTCCAGACTTATTTATCTACATTTTGGAATAAAACCACTGACATTTTTATCAGTAACCTTTTGATATCTTGCATGAATCTATGATAACTGTTTTGTTCCAAAAGTGTACACTTGCATAAGTATAACTATAATAAATTATATGAAAAATGTAATGTCAATCTCAGTGATTTCTCAAATGCAGTCTTTTCCAAGGACTTTTAAATCACACTTTTCTTTTGTACTTTGTATGAAGGAAAAATCAGGATAAGAAACACAAGTTACAATGGGGAGTTTAGTGTGGTTGAATATTCTGTTAAGCTTTCCCGGGAACATGTTCCCAGTTGACAAATATCCATTAGTTCGGTGACTGAAGAATTGCTTCAGGTCCCAGTGGGTAGAATATACGAGAAATTAGAAAAGTAGACCACTCTCTTTCCTTGACCTAATGCTAGACACTAATCTCTCTAGACAGTACACTGAGATTAAGTATGCTTCAACAGCCAACTCTTTTCTGTTGAGTTGGATAAGAAGGGGACAAGTGTCACCTGAATGAGACCTCTTTATCTAACTTTGGAGTGTGGACAGGAAATGAACAAGGGGGGAGTCAGAGATTAGAATTTTGGAGATACTGATCTGCAAAAACTTCTGGTCTGGCAATAATTAGCACAGCGAGTGCCAAACTTGCCTCCCACATGTCCTTAGCCAGCCAACTATAGTTCCTTCTTTTAGGAGTTTCATCAGGTCTCCTGATTAGTCACATAAACAACATCATCTCAGATGCTCATATCATCTCCTTTTTTATTTTTCCTCCTAGGTGCTGATCCTTTCTTCCTATCTACTTCTGTATCTCTCTTTTCCAGCCCTCAATTCAAACTCTCATTCTCTTGTTGGCTTTTTTCTTTTCGCTCATCTGAGTTTTCTTCTCTGCTTCGTTGTACTCACCACTTTGGTGGAAGCGTTGGAGTTTGAAGGTACATTTGGAATTTGGGTGACAAAAAGCCCAACAGAGAGGGAGCATATCCTTCACTCAGCATTTTCCTAGCTACATGAGGAAACATGAAAATCAAGGGTTAATAGTGTCACATTAGTACAGAACAGACAAGCTGCTTTATGTTCTGGGGTCATAGAGACTTCATTGTGGTTTATGTGGCCTTAAATTGAATTGATCTATATTCATGAAACCTTCCATTTTTAACAGAAAAAATATGAAGACAGAATTGTTATTGTGGATTTATATAGGTTTTGATTATTTTTTGGGTCTCTGTCTATCTGTGTGTGTGTGTGTGTGTGTGTGTGTGTGTGTGTGTGTGTGTCTGTGTCTGTGTCTGTGTTTGTGTGTCTGTGTGCCTGAGTGTATGCATATGTACCAAGTGCAGTACCATTTGTATCTAGGAGCCAATGGAGTTCAGAAGAGGGCATCAGATCTCCTGAAACGGGAGTTACAGGTGATTGTGAGACACCATAAGGGTGCTGGGAACTAACATGGGTCTTCTGCAAGAGCAATAAGCACTCTGAAATACTAGGCCATCTCTCCAGTGCCAGGATTTAAGTTTTGATGTGGAAGTAAATCCATTTATTGTACTGTACTGAAGAGCATTGTTTCATTGGCCTGTTTGTTGCTTAGCACTATACAATAATAACTATGATGATGGTGATAATAAGTTCTACTTTATGCTATTTGAATAATTATTGAAAGTGTCAGAGCTAAGGTAGGAATAAAGTCCTATTGACTTGTCATAAAGTGGAGAAATGTAATAAAATTGTTCGTGTTGATTAAAAGTCACTGAATAGGAGACATAGGCTTCCTTTTAGCTTGTTTGAAGTTAATTTCTCCTGTCTATGTGCTTTAATTTTCTAACTATAAAATGATGACTTCATGGGAGGGAGAAGCTTGATTTCTCAGCTCTGGGTTCCAAAATTCCAATAACTATTTAATCAGACTTTTCACATTTTTGAGGCTCCTCTTAGCACTGAAGTCTTGCATTTGGAGTTGTTTTGTGAGACTCATGTCAAAGGCATTTTCCTCTGGGAAGGAAAAAAATAAGTCATGCCAATACAAGCTATTAACCACTTAACAGAGGAATAATTTACAAGGTAAATAGCTAAGGAATATATCCAGGTACATATAAAACTTGGAAATGATTTGAGTTGGTACAGGATATGGGCAAGGATGGTTTGTCCAGATAACTTGAGCCTTGGGGTTCTGGGTGCTGAGGATTGTGTAGGAGGTTGAGGGATGACATGTTGCTGTAGCCAAACCCAAGCTGTGATTTTTAAAGTGTTCACTGATACTGGAAGAATATGGATGTTTCTCTGAAGAATCCCAGAAGATGCTATGGTCCGCATGTCTCACTCCAAGAGGACAATGATCCTTTCTCTCAGGCTTCACCTTACTCCCAGAATAGAGATTGTTCTACTGTTGTTGGAGAATAAAGTAGACAAAGGTTTAAACTCAGAAGAGGAAGGAAGCAAAATCCTCAAGATTTATGTCAGTCAGTCAGTCTGTGGGTTTCAGGGATATTTGAAATTAGAATTCACATTAAAAAAAAAACTGAAAAGAAAATGTTAATCAAGAAAGACAAACAGATCACACAGGACCTGGGGCAGGAGCACCAGAAAATGAAGAGCAATTCAAAGTGCTACTTTGGCAAAGGAAAAAAAAATTACTGCCATGGGAGTCCAAGAGGAGAGGCACAGCTGGAAGTGTGAGGATTTGGTGTTCAGCGAATTGTCAGTGAAACCTGTCTCCGGCCCCTCCTAACTGTAGGCATTTTTTTTTTCTTTTGCAAGTGGCTTCACCTCTGTAAGTCTGTTTTCACTCTGTTTTCTCCTCTGTAAATCAGGGGTCATCTTTTAGCCCTTAGAGTTGGGGGTGGGAGAAGCAAACCGATTGAAAAGAGTGAGGCAATGTTTGCATTTAGTGGCATTTGTAGTAAGACTTTCCTTTCACGTGGGTGTTGAAATAACACTGTGTCCTGCAGTAAATAGCTCTACGGAGTGTAAAATGATGGTTTTCACTCTGTGTTGGCTATTTGAGTTGACTCCATTTTACAAGCATCAGTTGGCTCCATTTTGAGTGAAAATGGGGAAGGGCTATTGTTGTAGCCTATTATTTTAAGATGTGTTATATTTGTTTATGCTGTGGGACACTTGTTTTAATGATGCAAATGTGTGTTGCATTCTTTTATGTTGCATCTCTTTAACTCTGTGAAGCTGTGTTACTTTGCCTGTCTAAAACACTTGATGGTCTAATAAAGAGCTGAACGGCCACTAGCAAGGCAGGAGAAAGGATAGGTGGGACTAGCAGGTAAAGGGAATAAATAGAAGGATAAATCTGGGAGAAAAAGAAGAAAAGGCAAGAGAACAAGGAGAGGGGGATGCTAGGGGCCAGCCACCTAGTCACACAGCCAGCCATGGAGTAGGAGTGAAAGTAAGATACAGAAGTAAGAGAAAGGAAAAAACCCAGAGGCAAAAGGTAGTTGGGATAATTTAAAGTTAAGAAAAGCTGGCAAGAAACAAGCCAAGCTAAGGCTGGGCATTTATAATTAAGAATAAGCCTCCATATGTGATTTATTCGAGAGCTGGGCGGTGCCCCCCCCAAAGTGAAAAAACAACCAACAACATTTTGGTACCCAACATGGGACCACAGAAAGCTGAACAACAGACTATGACTAGGCACCTTATTAAAGACAAGGACACCACCATCTGCCCAGAACTACCAATGAGACATAGAATGATATCTTATTCTTAAAAATACTAAGCAGAGAAAGGATTGTGGGATCCAGAGGGGGTCAATGACACCACAAGAAAACCCACAGAATTAACTAACCTGGGATCATAGAGGATCACAGAGACTGAACTGACAACTAGAGAGCCTGTATGGGACTGACCTAGGCACTTTGCAATATATGTTACAGTTGTGTAGCTTGGTCTTCTTGTGGGACTCCTAACAGTGGGAGCAGGGACTGTCTCGGACTCTTTTGCTGACTTTTGGGACCCTATTCCTCATACTGGGTCATCTTGCCCAACCTTAATACAGGGGGAGGAGCTTAGTCTTACTGCAACTTAATATGCCATGTTTTGTTGATATCCATGGGAGACCTGCCATTTTCTGAACAGAAATAAAAGGATGAGTGAATTGGAGGATGGGTAAAGGAGGTAGGGTGGGCGTAGGGACTGGGAAGAGAGGAGGGAGGGGAAACTGCGGCTGGGATGTAAAATATATAAACAAATAAATAAAAGGAAAAGAAAAAAGTGTGAATATTTCTAAAAAAGTAAAAAAAGACATCACTTATAAGCTTTTTAAAGTAGATTGGAAACATATTACTACATGGGCATGTTAAAACCATACGAGAAAAAATAAGCCTCAGAACTTATCCAGCACTTTACAACTAAAAAGCATGAAACAGACTCATCTAAATACCATAAAAAGAAGGACACTTACCACTGTGATGGCCATGGCCATATCAACCTACCACCTGACCACCCAATCTGTGCCTCAAAGGACTGACCGCCAAAGAACTCCTGAAAACCCCCAGGGCTTCAGCTCAGTTCGGCACTTACGGCAGACATGGTCTACGCAAATTACAGTTTGTCCATCTATCTAAGTCCATCCAGATAGGTTCCTGCACCTTGACGCTGTCGCTTTCATTGTTCTGTACTTGCCTCTGTAGCTTGACTCAACTGTAAGCAGCAGATCAACATTGAATGCCCTGCAGTTGTGTTTGTCTCCTAGTAGCCCTCAATCTTTCATCAACATCTTATCTAATCATTGCTATGACTCTGTACTTCTTTCTCTAGTGAGGCTTCTTTGAACTCCTTAAACTCTGCTGTAGCCTCTTTAACTTACTTGTATTCATTCTGTCACACACACACACACACACACTTTAAGGGAAATTGGGTATGGGAAACTACTAAGAACAAGGCCAATGTAGCTTGTTTAATCTACTATTATTCAATAAATTTTGACTGTGTAAGGACACATATATTTCTATGTTTCTGACATAGTACACTCATGCTAGTGGTCATGTTGAATTTAAGAGATGATAGAACATCCCTCCTAATAATACTATTTTATTATAGAGATAACAATGTTTTCTAGTTGCAATTTACTAATGAAAGCAATTAGCTATTAGCAGGATTTGTCAGTGTCTAAAATTCAGGCATAGAAAATTCCTGGTTTTCAGAAAGGATCTCAGTTTTCAGAAAATTCTGGAAGATGCTTTGTGGTCTTACCAAAGTCCCCTAGGCAAGAGGATTCTCTTTCCCTTCACATGAGTAATAAAGCCCCAAGTGATAGTATTCAGCATATAAGACATTCTTTCATGTTATTTCTTTAATTTGAAACAGCAGAATTCAGAAAATCTATGTGTTAAGTTTTTGTACTGGCTAGTTTTATGTCAACTTGATATAAGCTAGTCATTTGGGACGAGAGAAACTTAACTGAGAAAATACCCCATTAGATTGGCCTGTGGCAAAAACTATGGGGCATTTTCTTGACTGATGATTAATAATTGATGATTGGTGGTTGTTGTGAGCAGGACCAGTCCACAGGGGGCCAGTGCCACTTCTGGGAAGGTGGTTCTGAATTGCGTAAGAGCACAGACTGAGCAAGTCAGTAAATGGCTTTCCTTCATGGCCTCTGCTTCGGTTCCTGCCCCCAGGTTCCTGCCTTGAGTTCCTGTGCTGACTTCACTCAGTGGTGGGATGTGACCTGGGAGTTTTAAGCTGAAAGAAACCCTTTCCTCCTCAAGTTGCTTTTGATTGTGGTGCTTTATTACAGTCAAAGAAACCTTAACTAATATAGAATTTGTGGCAGATCATGAGGTGTGGCAGATCATGAGGCTTTGCCTGATCAGATCATTTGCTTTGGGGGGATTGTGATAGGATTTTAACTTTGGGCTGGAAAAGTCATTGAGTACTCTGTGCTATTCTGTGGGAGCGTGGAGGATAAGAATACTAAGAGTAATGCAGATGGTAGTGGCCTAGCCTGTGAAGCTTCTGAGGGAAGTGAAGATTTTATCAGGGCCATTTATGTGATTTTTTGAATTGGGAATGTGTGGTTCTTGTCATTTGGAGGTGACGAATTAGCTGTGATTAACAAGAGACCAAAAACATTAATGTGAAATCTTTGCTTTTCTGGAACAATTGATACTGATCATCTAGGCCTGAAGATTAAGTGATTAGGAAGAGACCAGCATAACTGAGGTAAAATCTTCAAGGAGTATTTCAGGGTCAGCACACAGAAACTCTAATCCAAGGGAAACCAAGGCTATACATAGTGCTGGCAATCAACTGGCTAATGTGTAAGAGTCTCCCAGGTGGTACTAGTTTTGAAGGCATCGAGGGGTCATGGAGAGCAATTGAAACTAGACACTGTGAAAAACCTAATGAAAATCATTAGGTATGTCTCTACTGGGGGAAATAGTGAACCAATATCAATATCATATTCCTTCGGAATTACAGAAACTAGTGCCATCATCAAGGACTTGAATCATGGAGGGGTTGGTCTTCGACACATCTCCTTTTAACTCTCCTATTTGGTCTGTACAGAAGACAGATGGATCATGGAGAATGACAATTGACTATCATAAACTTAATCAAGTAGTGATTCTGATTGCAGATGCTGACCAAATGTGGTGTTCCTTACATGAGCAGATTAACACATCTAGAATATGGTATGCAGCTATTGATCTTAAAAAATGTCATTTTCTCAATAACCATCCATAAGGACCACCAGAAGCAATTTTCTTTCAGGTAGCAAAGCAAACAGTATACCTTCACAGCTTTACCTCAAGTGTATATTAACTCTCCAGGACTATGCATAGTTCAAAAGGATCTTGATCATTTGTCTCTCCCACATAATATCACACTGGTCAGTCCACTGTATTAGTGGTATTATGCTGGTTCGACCAAGTGAGCAGGAGGTAACAACCACCTTGGACTTGCACAACAGAAGATGTTACATGTCCTCAAGGTTTGGTCTTGTATTTTTCTCCTTTCATATACGTGTCTGTTTTTGTACTAGTACCATGATATTTTCATTATTATAGCTCTGTAATATATCTTGAATCTGAAATCGTAATAATGTCTTCTTTTTTCTTTTTGCTCAGGGTTACTTTGGTCATCTGAGGTCTTTTGGGGCTTCATATGAATTTTAGGGTAGGATAGTATTTTTTCTATTTCTATAATAGAATGGGGATTTTGATTTTGATAACATTGAATCTGTAATGGCTTTTAGTAGAATGATCATTTCCACAATATTAATTATGAATGGATTCTACCAGTCCATAAGCATGAGATGTCTGCATTTTTCTAGTGTCTTTATCTCTTTCTGCAGTGGTTTGAAGTTTTCACTGTAGAGGTCCTTCACTTCTTTGGTTGGGTTTTTTCCTAGATATTTTATTTTCTTTGAGGCTATTGTGAATGGTCTGTCTCATGCGTCTATAATTTCTTTCTCTGTATTTTTGTTGTTGGTATATACAAAATCTACTAATTTGTGCAAGTTGTTTCTGAATCCTGCCACATTGCTGAAGTTGTTTATCATTTCTAGAAGTTTTCTGGTAGAATTTTGGGAATCTCTAATGTATAGATCTTTGGGTTGTGTTTCCTTTGGTATGTGGGTGGAATTTTCTGTTCATATCTGTAAAGTTCATTTGATGCCTGACATCTATTAATTCTGATGTTTCTATGTTTATTTTTTGTCCAGATGACTGGTCTTTTGGAGAAAGTGGAGTGTTGAAATCATCTACTATAATTTGGTTGATGTTAAGCTGTGTCTATAGTGGATTAATTCCTAAAAACTGAGAGCAAGAATTCACTTGGAAAAGGGATCTTTTCAGATGCAATGAATGATTTCAAAGGGATTAGCTAATCCTGGATCATCCATATAATCCTGGATTATCTAGGATAATCCATATATGTCCTTATATGAGAAAGGAGAACCATGGAGAAGAAAAAGAGGTAGTGTGGAGAGAGAGAGAGAGGGAGGGATTCACAGGAGGGTCACAGTGGAGAGCTCCCCAAGCAAAGTATTGCCAAGAGCCACCAAAATATGAAGAGTCAAGAGAAGACTTCTGTCACAGAACTTTTGGAAGGCAACATCTGTGCACATTGTTCCCTTAGACGTTTATCTGCAAAAGTGTGAGAGAATACTGTTCTGTGGAAACTTTATTGAGAAAGGATCTCACTAGATAGCCCGAGTTGGCCTGGAAATCATTATGTAGAGCAGGTCATCCTTGAAGTCATATATCCACCTACCTCTGCTTCCAGAGTGCTGGGACTGAAGGTGTGTACTCCCATGCCCAGTATGGAAACCTTTTTTTTTAGCTCAAGAAATCAGAGAAGTTTGCCTTTTTGTTTTGTTTCACCTTGTTTCAGTGTTTCTACTCTTTAGTACATTTCCACTGATGCCATCCATCTTAATAATCAGTCTCTCTATTCCATTTCTTGTCATTACAGATGTAAGTGCACGTTCCAATAATTAGTGTGTGTGGTTTTGACTGTAAATCTACAGAGCTCATCTGATTGTTAATTTAATTATTTGTACAAATCATCTTGGAATTTTGTTGAAAATATGGATTCCTCCATTTTACCTTAAACTTTTTTTCTGACCATATTGATCTAGAAAATGATCCAAAGGATCTGATTTATTTTTAATTATTATGTCTATGTGCCTGTATGTGGGCATGTGTGCATGTGAGCACAGCTATGTGTGGGATCATCAGATAGAGGGTATCAGATAACCTGGAACTAGAGTTACAAGTGGTTGTAATACACCTGACATGGATGCTGGAAATTGGACATTCATCCTCCACAAGAGCAGAGTGTGCTCTTAACAGATGAGTTCTATCTCTAGCCCTGAATCTAAATCTTCAGTAAGAAATTCAGGATTCCTTACGTAGATGGTCACTGATGCATGCTTTAGAATATAAATCACTTACGTCAAAAGAGAAATTGGCTCAAAGGAGCTAATTGCAACCTGTGAGTTATGTCTGTGCGATGCCGAGCCAGGTCTTTGTGATAATACATGCAACATCCAAAGGCTCTGATGAGTCTGTACTTAATGATTGACAGCAAGCAATTCAGGAGGTAGGGTGGCTCTTGTACAGACAGCCATGAGAAACTAATGTCTTCCTCAGCATCCTTTTTACCAGTACCACTTAGGAGAATTAAAAAAAAAAATTACTTATTCTTCTCTCATACAATGCTTCCCACTGCAGCCTCCCCTCTCGCCCCACCTCCCAGTCACCTACCACTACCTCCTCTCTCCCCTAGATCCATTGCACCTCCCTTTCCCTTCAGAAAAGAGTAGGCCTTTGTGAGGATATTCTAAACAGGGCTGGACATGAAAAGGGCTCATATCCTAGGGCAGTTTGGGATACTTAGCATCACTGGGAGATGTTGTTTGTTTTCATTTCCAGGATGCCTACCTATATTTTTAATTTAATTTTTTTTTGTTTTTTGAGAATATGATACTAAGTACTGAATTTACATCATTTCCTCCCCTTCCTCTTCCCCAGACAGTTCCTCCTGTGCTCCTCTCCGCCTTTCTCAGGCATTTGGTGAAAATGTTAAAGGCCTCCATTCATCCCAGTATCTAATGTAAAGCACATTACTGTAGCAAACATTTTCCTGGTATCATGGGATTTTGTTTCAATTTCATGCCCTTAGAGACCCCGTAGAATGGCGTTTCTCCTGGATGAGTGTCTGCCTTCCACTTTGTATCGTATCTGATGCATGGATCAGGGACATGTTCCTTCCTTTCCTTGAATTCCAGTGGAACCCACTACACTGGTCTCTTTTGCCACCAGGCAGCTCTGGTTCTTTCTTTTCATGAGAGAGTTACTGGCCCTTCTCTTTTCACGGCAGAATTTACAAATTAAATTTGTAGTTTAGTTGCCCCCCCCCAAACATGATGAAAATAATCAAATCATGAGACAAAAACAAATAAAACAGGCTGAACCAAAGAGAAAGGCCCAATGGTCATTCACAGGCAAAGAAGAAACCAGATGCTAAGGAGGAAATCTTGGTGAGATGACATTGTGAAAATGTTCTCAGTAGAAAAAAAGAGAACTCTTAATTCCTACAGCTAATAGAAACTATTCTCAGCTGGTTTCTGTTGAAAAGATGAAACAAGGTACAAAAGAAAGAAAAAAATCAAAACAGTGAACAAGTAACTTCTATAGGAAGATAAAGCTCCTTCCTTGCACTTTAAATTCACTGGGAGAAACACAACATAGACATGTTTTAATCAACAGAATTGGAGTTCCTCACCCTGCCCTAAAAACTGTCCCTGAGTGTGTGGTCATATAAATTCAGTGTTCTGGTGCCAGTTTTCCCAATTCTTTTCTTCTGTTTTAATAATTTGTAATTTTGGAGATTTATTTGTTTAGTACAGTCTGTCCATCCAGTAACTTAGAGGTGCTGGAAGCAGCATGGTTTCCCTGGGCCTCATAACAGCGAGTTAACTACTAGAATTGGGTGAACCGGGCTTAAATCTGTGGTCCGAAATTCAGAGAAAAGTTAAATTTTTACAAAAATAAATTCCCTTGAAACATTTGCTACTTGGATTTGGCATTTTGACATTTGGATTATTTTGATAATGAGTATCATCTACTGAAGGAGAAGAAGTAACAATGGGAGCCCTTCTGAGAATATCAAATAAACAAAATGATTTATAAAGTACATGCTGCCAAAATACCCAGGAGTCGACCATTCAAATTATTGGAAGGTGGTCTTCATGCTTTGTGGATGCAATTTCATTCAAGTCCATTACTCTGATCTGTCACACAGGGTCTGAATTAGTGAAGGCACATTCCGTAAAATTCGAAGTACTGGGATAGTTCACTAGTCGAGAGCTTTTAGCTTTGTATCCATGTGTGTCTCTCTTTGGTTGTGAAACAGCAATTACAATTATGAAGTGGTTAGGAACTTTAGAAGAAAATACTTGAAAAAAAAAAAGACTGGGGGAGGGGAAGGGTAGGAGAAAAGAAGAAAGGCAGCTGGAAGGAGTGCTTGTACATCTTGTATTTTTCTTTCAACCACTCAAAAAGGGGAAATATTTTGTTCAAGGCCAGCATCCTGCCACTTCCTGTCTAGAATGGCAAACAGATTTCAGTGCTTTTCACTCACTGATGTATCATTGCCAACATTTTCCTTTGAAAAAATTATTGTATTTATATTGTACGCGAGTATGTGTGTGTGTGTGTGTGTGTGTGTGTGTGTGTGTGTGTGACAGCATGCATGTAGAGGTCACAGAGAGTAGCTTCTTTCCTTCAGTCATGTGGACCACAAGGATGGAACTCAGGTGGCCAGGCTTGGCAGCAGGGACCTCTGCTGGCTGAGCCATCTTGCCAGCCCACATTGCCAATGTTTTCCAAAGTGAGGGAGAAATGGGGGTTTTGAGTCATGCTGTGCAAGAACAGAGTCGTGGGTGCTGTAGAAAGGGCTCCATTTATCAAGAAGAGCCCACACATTAGTGCTCTATGCTTGTTCCCCACTCCACCCGTCTCTGAGTAGCCAAGACCACAACTTTAAAGTCATTGTTCCCGACATTGTCTACAGTGTGTCCAAGATTGTCAACACTATGTCTCTTTATCTCATCCTCCTGTTTCTACCTATTTGCCAAGATGTCTCTATTTAAGAGTAGATAGCACAAATTATTTCCCAAGGGCAAAGATACACAAGGAAGAATTCTGACTTCCTTTCCAAAGATCCATGAACTGTGCACAAAAATGGAGGGAGAAATTGCGAAAACCAAGCCTAGACTTGGAAAAATAACAAAAGACTATCAGAATGGCAATCTAGGGACTAAAGGCTTCGCACTGCGTTTTCAGTCTTTGAGGCTTTTGATAGTTTTCCCCTCACCAAATGTATGAAAGTAAGAATAGTCTTCCAGAACACAGAGTAAAATCTTCCTTTGCCAAACACAAGATCAGCCAGGCTTACTAGAGATCCAAGTGGCTCTATGCTAATGGAGTTCTGGATTGGTATTCAGTCAGCTTTCCTGGTGATACTTCATGTTGCTGCGGGAACTACTGCTTTTTGGCTCCAGAAAAAATTATTCAAAGTTTAACTCAAGGTCAAGATAACCTAAAATTATTCTGGAACAAGTTGGTTTATTCTTCAGTCAATCTTTGTCAGAAAGGCTTCGAATAAGTTAATAAATAAGAGATATCATACAGCTAGTAAATCACTATTTTAGGAATCCCAAAGGATTTTGGAGACAGAACTTTTCTTGAAAGAGAAAATTTAGGAAATTAATGAAAGCAAGTCTTTTATCTTGCAAAGAATTCTAATAGTGTTGAGTGGAAGGAGGAAGCATCTTATGTGTAGACTATTTTAGTATCGTGTCAAAAGGTGAAGGAAACATCCTTGTGAAGGGAACAAGAAAAACTGCACAAAAGTGAATGAGTGAAAATCGACATTCCTGGGGTTGGAATGCACAGACTATTAAAAGTATCTGGAATGTGTTCCAGTAAGAAGGTTGTGAGAAGTGTGCAGGTTGAGCAGTGGCTGTTACAGATATGGATCAGACTTTGGGGTAGAGGGTTTACAAATCATGTTGTTTGATTTTTATACCAATCCAGCAAGTTAAATGTTAACATACTTCTATTTTTACATATAAAAGAAGGCAACAGAGGGAAGTTATTTTGTACTAGGAAAATTTAAAGTTTTATATATAAGTGTAGGGATTAGAACTTTAGTTCATAACTGTCCATCTCCAAATGTTTTACTTTAGCAATCAGAATACCTTTTCTTTATCCAGTGTCTACTCTAATTATCTTTTAAGGAAGTTCAGTCCAAATGCCTTCTCATATCTACAAACATAGAAAATTTATAAATTCTTTCACATTTATTTTGAATTACTTTGATTCTGCAACCAGATTGAGATCTAAAGTACATTTAGGTAAAGTTTGTGCATACACGCAAAAAAATATGCAAAGCTTACCTTCTAAAAATGCAATTTATGTAAATTTTAGCATTTTTTAGTATAAAAATATTTATATAAAATTACTGTTTTTATGTCACGCTTTTTATTCAGATTTGATGTTTGCTAGAATAAGCAAATTTATATTAGATTAACATTCCACTGGGTTCAAATGTTTTCTTTTGCTCCATTGAATGTCTGTTAGTCACTGCAAAAGCTGGTTTTGACATTTGGTATTTAACAAGCCTGTTACTTGGCAAGTAGTTTTTCTTTTCAAGTGACTAGTTCAAGAATTGTCTCTGGCTTGGGTAGTTTGTTTGGATAAAGGAAGTTTTTATATCCACTGAAATTTGCTCAAAATTATGCTTATATTTTATTTAGAAGGTGGTGGTTAATGTTAGTTATTTGACAAGTATCAGTGTGATTAGAAACTGTGATCACCTCAAAACAGAAAGTCCCAAATCAAAGAGAATCTTCATTTCTTTTCCCTGTATGTATGCTCCATTAAAATGCTACTTGAAACACAGGACTCTTTTTTTTTTTTTTTTTTTGGTTTTTTGAGACAGGGTTTCTCTGTGTAGCTTTGCGCCTTTCCTGAAACTCACTTGGTAGCCCAGGCTGGCCTTGAACTCACAGAGATCCGCCTGGCTCTGCCTCCCGAGTGCTGGGATTAAAGGCATGCACCACCACCACCCGGCGAAACACAGGACTCTTAATAGGCTCTGGTGAGAGTGTCTAGGATTCACATTTAAATTTGCTAAGGACCCCTTTGCCTCCCTACTCTTTACAAAGTCAATGCCTACTCAAACACATTAGTATATAACAATGTACAGTTATAGCGAATTGGCTGTCAGAAAGATCATGAATATATTGGGACCCCAAAGAAGAGAACTAAATCTCCTGGAAGGTACTAGGAAAAGATCACAAAAGAGGCCCTGTGTGCCCTGAGTGTGAAGGCTTTGAAGAAACACATCAGAAGAGCAAGGCCACTCATGGAAAGAGTGCTTTTAAGCCTTTTGAATAGATCTCTATGGTGTTAGGTCATTTTTTTTTCCTAGTGAATATTAACCTTTATTTGTCCTTCCCAAACAAAACTCTATTGTTGACTTACATATTTGTTTCCACTATGGTATGGCTAGTTCAGCCTGAACTCTCAGTATTTTATCATTCTATGGACAGTCTCCTGAAGCTCTTGAAGAAGTGAGGAAGGATGGGGCAGCATGAAGAATGGGTTCCAGTAGTTAATCTCTTTTCATGTGGCCTAGTGGAATTTTAAAAGGATTTCTGGAGAAACAGAATCTAGGGGCCTGATTCCAGAAGTCAGCATGCAGTACATAAGGGACAAGGGACTTAATATTTATAGCTGATAATGATTCAGTTTTTTGATACATGTTTATTTCTTCAGCCACTTCCTACTGCAAATTAGACTACCTGTCAAGATGCAGTCAAGTTTTTGCAAATTGTAGTTTACCTCCTTAACTCCAATTTGTCTCTAGGAATAGAGGGAAGAACACCAAGTATGGATGCTATATTATCAAATATGCTTGGTTTCCACCACAGAACAATAACTGTCTGCCTCTAATCCACAACAACTGACCATCATGACCTTGTGAGAATACTAAATTCTGGACTGTAATTTGAGAGTTAGGTCACTACTTTCCTCTGGTCTTGAACTTCATTTCTATAGCAATTGAAAGAGAAGTATTACATAAGTGAAGGACACATCAGAGAGTTATTAGTAGTTTATATTAAAAAGGTAAAATTTGCCATTATCCAAAAATAAGGAAAGAAGTTTTTTTTTTTTTTTTTTCATATTGGGGCCAAGTTTTCCTTGTGGGAGCTGAAATCTACCAAATAAGTGTATTTCTTTTCTTTTCTTCCACCTTAATACATGTACCCATTGTCTTTGTTTTATATTGCTGTGAAGTGACATCATGACCAAGGCAATTTATAAAAGAAAACATTTACTGAGGCTCACAGTTCAGGAGGGTTAGAGTCCATGACCATCATGGTGGGGAGCATGGCAGCAGGCAGGCATGAACAATGTGGAGCAAGAGCTGAGAGCTTACATCCTTACCTTACATCCAACAAGGCCACACCTCCCAATTCTTCTGAAAGAGTCCAAACCAACTGAGCATGAAACATTCAGATATATGATTCTATTGAAGCCACTCTCATTCAAACCACTGCACCCCCACACCTAATACCTTCACAATGAATGTAGATTTGGATAGCTGCATTACTTCTCTGATAGAAGAGATGCTGGCAATGGGCAAATCACATTTTCTAATTTCTAACACTTTCCCAAAACTCAGTTGCCATATACCTGTACATTCTAGCAATGACAGCTGAATACAAAATAGTAAAAGTTATGTTCTTTGTTCTGTTCTAAATTAATACTGGTGAAGATAAAGGTCCAGGATGGATGTCTCACAATGTATGAAGAAGAGATGGAGCAAGGGAGTGAGTAGCACGGCACACTAATCAGTAGGTTTTCTGTTAGGCATAAAAGTGTTTGAGCAACAAAATTGTGTTTTGGAGGATATAGATTGAAAGTCATGTGCTAGCTTGATCTATACAAATACACATTTTCATATGAGGTGTAAGGGAACAAAAAACTGTTGGAAAATGGGTGTTTAAAAATTCTTATGATCTAAATTAAGAATCTAGTCATTAAATTGAATTCTGTCTTGCTGGCTTCACAATGATCTTGGATATCTTTGGCAAGCTCTTAATGGGTCAGACTTGGCTTCCATGGTTAGCATCTGGAGAACAACGTAATTTCAAGACTTTATGAAGAAAAGGGATGCTGGAACTAAACATAAAAACAGCCTGGGATTTCAACATCCTATTGCTTCTTAGTAAATAGAAACACTACTTTTTGAAGATCAGTATCTCAAAATATATGGCCTTTAGTGAAGGGGCTCCAATGCGTTGTCCATAATTTTTGACAGTGATTGTGCCAGGGCACAGCTGCAGAAACAGGAAGCCTGAATCGTGCTCCACAGAGCTGTTCAGGGTCGCATTGCCCTGGAGCCAATCTTGCTGGCAAGAACAGATACCCAAGACACATAAACACACTGACTTTGGGCAGTAAATGCCAACTTAAGGCCTTTATACCAGTGTCAATCCACCAGCAACAATGTTAAAAAGATATAAATGGGGACCTGAACTTATCTTCCCCTCTCCCAAGGGTCTTACAGTGGATTTATTTGTGTGTGTGTGTGTGTGTGTGTGTGTGTGTGTGTGTGTGTGTGT
>CABHPR010149271.1:8464-24651 GCA_902168415.1 Peromyscus melanophrys | reverse complement strand
AATGAAGAGAGCCTATGAGAGGCTACTGGTGAAAGTGCAGCCCAGTTATAGCAAGGGACCCAGCATTTTGGAGATGCCAGTACCATGGGATGACCACCAAGAACAGTAGCAGCAGTGGAGTGGAGCCAGCCAGAGCCTAGAAGACAAGTTGTGTGTGCTGCAGAGGGTGGAGCTGGAGAAGAGACCCAAGCCCTTTGGAGGAGCACAGAAGACCGTGAGTGGATCCCAATTTGACATTGAGTTATTTATACTGTTGGAGTTTGGTGTTGCTTGGTTCAGATTGTAATAGTGCTCTGGCTCTTCCCTATTGAAGAAGGTATTTAATTTAATTTTAATTTTTAAAGGAGCCCACAGATGAAAGGCTTGAATTTTTTAAAGAGAATGGATGTTTTAAAGAGACTGAAATTTTAATGTGTTTGAATTTGTAAAGACTATGGACTTTTAAAATTAGCTATGATTTTAATATGAGATCTTAGGGATGAATAATAAAGGGAGGGATATGGCTTAATAGTGATGTGTTTGTGTGTCAAGTTGACAAGGGGTTCAGTTGCACTAGCTTGTTTTGTGTGTCAACTTGCCACAAGCTAGAGTCATCAGAGAGGAAGGAGCTTCAGTTGAGGAAATGCCTCCTTGAGATCACCAGCTGTAAGACATCTTCTCAATTAGTGATCAATGGGGGAGGGCCCAGCCCATGGTGGGTGGTGCCATCCCTGGGCTGATGGTCCTGGGTTTTGTAAGAAAGCAGGCTGAGCAAGCCATGGGGAGGAAGCCAGTAAGCAGCTCACCTCTATGGCCTCTGCATCAGCTCCTGCCTCCAGGTTCCTGCCCTGCTTGAGTTCCTGTCCTGACTTCCTTCAACGATGGACTATGATTTGGACATGTGAGCCAAATAAACTGTTTCCTTCCCAACTTGCTTTTTTGGTCAGGTGTTTCATTGCAGCAATAGAAACCCTAACTAAGACACTCGAAGAGTGATCATCTGGCTTTGATAAAGTTCCCACTGGGTGTCGATCAGTCTGACCATTCGAACTCACAGTTAAGGCACAGTGTGTGGTCACTGTACCTTTCTTCCCCCTCCGGATCGGTCCTTGCTTTACTTTTGCTTGTTGACTGTACAAGCTCAGTAGTCCTGCTTGTGAATCCATGCCTCAACCTCCCACAGAAGGAAGAGCATCTTGCCAGGATGTCCAAGTGCGCTAGCTACTCTAGCTGCCAATATACCGGAACCTTTCTTCATCCCTTTTTGAGGTTGGATTCCTGGACCCTGTGTCTCTCCTTTCCTTGATCTACATCCTCGTTTTGGTGAACTCTCTTCTTGGTAGCTTCCTATGAAAGATGAACACCCCTTGACTTAGGGCTTTAGCTGGATCTACAATTCCATATTGGAGGCCACTTCCCCATAGACCTCCGAAAGGATTTCCATGTGGTCTTTCACCTTCCAGTATCACTTCGGATACCTGGATTCTGAATCACCTGAAATCATCCTTTATTTTTAATATGTCCTTTCCCTGCCCTCCTGGAAGCTTTTAGGACCTTCTATTGATTCCCACTGTTCTTCAATTTCACTGTGATGTGCCCTAATGAATGCATATGACCACCCAATTTAAAAACCAAAACAAAACTAGTTTCTTAGCCTTTTTAGTGGCTATATATAAACTATAAGTATAAATAGAACTACTATATTCTAAGAAGTCCCTTAAAAGGGCTTCTTATTTTTCTTCTTTCCCCCCACCCCAGTTACCTGGGTGGATATGTAATGGCTGGAGCCCCAGCAGACATTGAACCATGAGATAACTTTGGGAACAGAAGCCATGTCTTGTGAGGCAGCAGTATTGCCGGACATCAATTCCCAGTACCTGCAGTGACCTTCACTGGGCTCAGTGTTTCTGGGCTTTTGTTAACTTGAGAGAAAAATGTATTTCTATGTATCATTTTCCAGTTGACAGATTTTACATTTCTATATTTTTATTTTATGTATATGAGTTTTTGCCTGCATATATGGAAGTGTACCACATGCATTCACTGGCCGGAGAGGCCAGCAGAGGATACTAGATCCCTAGAACTGGATGAAACCAGAGTTACAGATGGTTATGAGCTGTCATGTAGGTACTGGGGACCAAACCTAGGTCCTTTGCAAGAACAGTCAGTACTCTTAACCACTGAGCTACCCCTCCAGGCACATGTCTGTATTTTTTAAATTACTATTTTGTGGGCTTTTGTTAAACAAAGCTAAAGTTATATCTAAATGATACTATAGAGAAAATAATGTATTTTCCTTCATGAAATAACCTTAAACATTCTTTCAAAGGCCTCTCAGTGCATGGATGATCGTGAGATCTGGTCTCAACACAACCCACAAAAACTCCAAAGAAATTATAAATTAAAAAAACTGAAAGAAAATACAGAACAAAAATGTCAGATTTTTCATGGGAGATGGCAGGAGACAGAGGAAGTGATAGACAGTTGACTCAGATTAACCTGGGGGTAAAAATGGACATGGATTCTTGTATGGTCAACTCTAGAAAAAATGGAATCTAGAAGAATCAAGTGACGACAAGTCAATGATGTTAACTAAAAAGTAGAAAAAAAAGAGTTAAAGTATAGTAATTTATGTAGAACACATGTGGACACACAGACGCACACACACATGCAAACACACACAGTACCACCACCATCATCAATGCAGCCCTACGCATATCAGCAATACTTTAGAATGAGTTGTATTCTTCTCAAATTAGAGTTTTAAAAATTCTGCTTGTGTGGTTTTCTAGGAGAATACATACATAAAACAAGCAGCAAAGTTGAAAATAAGGGGAAAAACATCAAGATACATACCAGTGCAAGCTAATAATATAAAAATAGGGATAGCAATATTAATAGCTAATAAAGAGGAATGTTTTATGATGAGGAAAGAAATTCCCTGTTAAGATGATCTATGGCAATCATGGGCCATTATGCACATAGCAAAATCTTGAAAACATAAAAAGCAAAAATTGATAGCATTACTGGGAGATGCAGATAAATATATTCCGATAGTCAGAGATTTTCACTTACTTCTCAATGGATCAGCCAGACATACCAACAAAGAAACCAAGCAAGGATGTGGAGGACACACGTACCATGATTAGCAAGGCTGGTCATGTGCTTCATCCCAGGGATGAAGGAAAAGCTCTTTCTAACACAGATGGAGCATAATTGCCTACATGTTGGGTCAGAAATAAATCAATGCAAATTTGGGAGATTACCATTATAGTTCAATGCCATATATGGCAGCATGGTACAATATAGTGAGAGGCCACCCCCACATAACAGTGGAAACAAACTCCTGCACCTGTGATTGGAATACTATACTCTTCTTGTAGATAACTGGATCGCAGGGTCGGTCAAAGTGGAAATGACACACTGTAGACTGAATGCCAGGGCACATTGTGCCAGCAGGTGTAGAGTGAGGGGTCATTAGAAAACATCAAGCCTGCAAAGGACTCATCTAAGATTTCATTTGAAGAAATTAGATAAAGACCAATAATCCAGAACCACAGACAGTGGATTGATGGAATTAATAATGATAAAATCTCGAATGAATGTGAAACAAAGGGTTGACCTTACTCATAAAGCCAAAATCTTTCCTTTAAAAAGATGAGTAAAATGGATGCAGTTTGTCACCAGTGATGGAAAATATTAAGGTTCAACACAACTGAGCGACAGAAGGAACTAGAAATGAATCAAATTACAGCAGGAAAATGAAAAAAAAAATATGACTTGGAGAAAAGTATTCATGTTAAAGTTTTGACTCATATCTCTGTCAGGTGAACTGTAGTCATTAATGTGGGTCTCATGAAGTCACTGGTGCACATCAGTGCCCCGACATTCATAATTTTAGACTGTGGTAAGTCGCTACCATGTTTGATATAGCTTCAAAGTTTCTCTCAAGATGGGGTTCAGCCATTCTGGAAATGCTGTAAGCCAGCTCATACCTCTAGGGTCTATGGCCCAACTGTGGTTGAGAAGCCCCCAGTCTGTGGTATGGGTCATCACAGCAGGTCCGGCTGATTCAGACAAAGGCCCCACTCAAGCTAGCTTTGTAAAAGATGAGGAATCACTTGGGAATGAAAGGTCTTTATCGAGTTGTTTTGGGGTGAATTGGGACAGAACTATTCCTGCTTCCCTTCCTGCCCTCCTTGACTGTGTCTTGCTGTCATGGAGTCTATGGGTGTCTGTGCTGTGGCTTTACCTTCTCCCTCTCCTTAGCAGGTGACATGTGGAGGAGGCTGCTCCCTGGCTGCCCGGTGGCCAGCTGGGCCACAGGCATGTGTGCACTGCAGTGAAATGTGAGTGGAAGTGACGTGTGTCACTTTGGGTCAGATGCCTTCTGTGTGGCTCTACTAATCATATCTTCCCTGTCCCAAGACTGGCTTCCTCCCTTCTTGCTCCTGAAACAAATAGGGTGATCCTGTGATGGCCAGGGGAATAAGAAGACCTTACTTTTGGAAGCCGCAGCAGTCGGGGGTCCCTTGCCATGGCAGCATCCTCAGCCTGGGCTGGCTGGTGGAGTAGCAGGTCCTGCACTGGCCCACAGTTTGTTTTGTCTCTCTATTGGAATGAACAACACAGGAGTAGGGACTGGGTCTTTGTTTGGTTTCCGCTAAGGAACAAGTAGAGTCCCAGGTGCTATAGCTACATAGGAAGACAGACTGCCCTTGGCCTTGAGAGCTTTGTCCCATGGACATCCACATAAATGGCAACAATGAAGGTCCATCTAAAGAGAATGTGACTGAGGGTCAAAGGGAGCTAGTGAGGGGCCCTGTATCCACTTTATTTATTTTATTGCTGTAGGTATTACTGGGGATTGAATTTACTCTATAGCCCAGGCAAGTCTTGAACTTGTGATCTTTCCCTGATCTCTTTTTTAAAAAATTAAGTAAAATTAAATGTGCTGGTCTGCACTCCTCAATTAATTTGTTAGCATTGCACCCTTCTGTCCAGAAAGACCTTGAAGGTGAAGGTTTTGGTCCCTACTCTGACCCTTCCACCAAGCAAAAAGCTGCCGCATTGAAATGCCTGTGTATACACTGGTGGATGTCTGATGTCACAGAGTCTCCCTCCTGTTCCTGCTGTGTGATGGTGAGCCTTCCCCCTCCCTGGGCTCCAAGGATTTCCACTCCCTCCCTGCCCAGCAGGTGGCTTTTCTGATGGCCTGTAAGAAGCTGGTGTTTAAGGGAAATGCTATTCCAGAACGCGAATTTAGGATCTTCAGAAAGTCGTCACTGCGCACCTTTCAGCTCCACACCTTACACAGAGCGAGAGCTGGTGTGTAAATGACATTTGAAGTAAATTATGAACGCTGAGGACCTCTTTATTAGACAGTCTTCTACAAAGGAATTTTATTTCAGATGCTGTGACACATGATAAATGGCCGTTTCAGAGAAGAAGTAAACTACATCCTTCAGGCCAGTGGATCTGAGGGCGGTATCAGCCAGGGGAAGAAAATCCAATTTGCTTTTAAATGCCATTCATAGAGAACGCCTTTCATACCAATGACACATGTTATGAGAGTATAAAAGTTTAGACATTCAGAAACTTTGCATAAGCCCTGTCCAGCTAAGAGGTCCCGGTCCTCAAATCCGGGCTGGCACAACATGGGAATATCTGGAGAAAGCACACTCCCATTTTTTATGCATCCCCCCCACCCCCGGTGTGTCAGGGGTTTGTGGAATAAACGACTTTGCTAGGCAGTGAGCAGAACAGAAAATCCACCAAATTACATCCTACTTAGGAGTTTCCAAAAGGTGGCTTTGAAACAAATTCCCCAGGATAAATAGAACAGGCGATCACATAGAGGAAATGTGTACACACATATACTGAGCAAAGCCCACCTTCTCACTCCTTAAATAGCTAGAGGTTGGGAGAGAAATGGAATTCAACTCAGCATCAACTCAACATCCGTTGTTCTGCCTTTTTTTTTTTTTTTTTTTTTTTTTCTCTCTCACCCTTCCCCAGCAACAGAGATTGCTGAGTGAGTCATTAGGTTCAGGTTAGGTGACAGGGACAGTGAAGCAGCCACATCAGATGGAGGACATTGTGGGGGGCACACTAGTAGCCAAGTGGAAAGTGCCAGAGGGACAAGGACGTGGCAGGTGAGATACAGTCAGGATGCTCTTGAGCTCAGGATGAAATCAGTGAACACACCCTGGTGACAGATCATAGGATCAGTGAACACACCCTGGTGACAGATCATGGATGTTTTGGTTTGTTGGTTGGTTAGTTGAGACAGGTTCTTTTGTCGTCCAGACTTCCCTAAAACTCACAATGCATTCTGATCCTCCTGTCCCTGCTGCTACCCAAGTGCTGGGATGGCAGGTGTGTGCTACCCCGCCTGGAAGACCACAGGGCTTCAAGGAAAGGGAGTGATGTGTTCGTGATGGGATTCAGTGCCAGGTAGAGTGGGGGGCGGGTGATGGCTGAGGCAGACATCAGGGGTGAATAAATGAAGCAGAGACTTAGGGCCAGTGTGAGCCTGACTCATGATAGAAAACCAAACCAAAACAAAAACAGCAATGGTGGCTCCTCTAGATTCCTGACGTCTGGGCATCCTCTGGCTCAGCCAAGCTGACACACAGAGTTTACCATTACACCAGCTGTTCATCCCTTTCCACAGCTGTGGATCTGAATGCTTCACCCTCCAATCTCCAAATGAGCTAATCCTGCTCTGTCACCCAACCTGCGCAGCATTCCCTGTCCTAGCTCAGGTGAGAGACTAATTGGATAGGTGTGCAAAGTGAAGAAAGAGGTGGTGTGTTGTTCAGGGGCAATGAGAGAGAGAGGAGGAGCCTGGGGTCCTTTATGCCCACATCCATCTTGGTTAGGCTGCATTCCCGTTCCAGTTTCTTGCACAGCATCCCACCCCACGCTGTCTCATGCAGGTCACTCAGTTGTATTCCCTCACCATTCTATCCTTCCCACCCATTCTGCTCCTGCCTCTCCACTGCTTATGAGGCATCAGGCAGTGTTCTTGGTACCAGAGTGACACTGATCTAATGCCTGCTCACACAGGGCTACCATCCTTCTTGAGGAGATGGGTGTCAAATAGTAACAGGCTGTTGGGCTCTTGTCCACAGCAGGGCCAACAAGGAATGGGCAGACACCAGACTAGGAGGTGTTCGTCTGGATTATGGGTCTACTTAACCTTGAAGGAATTGTGTGCCTTCCTGGAGGTCAATGCCCTCATTTGTAAAAATGGGAGGTTCACCCAGAATAGTCTGAAATGTTGCTTCCTAGCTCTGACATTTCCGCCACACTGGGGCTTCTCTGTTTTCTTACTGATTCAACTTCCTCTCATTCCCAAACAATGGGAGGCTGTGGCCTATACTCTTTCCCCTCATGGCAGGTAATGGCTTCCCCATTTTAACAGTGGGACTGGCATTTGGCAAAAATCAAATGAGTTCCATTAGTCTTCAGCCATGCTATTTTCCAGGCCTCCGAATTTTTACTCTGCAGGTCAATGTGTCTGCGTGCTGACCACTGTGCTTTCCTGCCTGGTCTTAGTTCAGAGCTCTTGAGAGCCTAAACAGCCTTGATCTTTCTTGACTTTGGAAGCATCTTCATCCCCATATGCTTTTTCTTTTAGGCATGAACTTGCCCTTGGGTGACCTTTACGGTCCTGATGCACACAGGACTCTTATTATGACAGCTGCCCCCACTCATTGGTGGTATTGTGGACTAGCACACAGCTGCAATGTGAAGCCCCACTGTGTGCTAAGCCATGAGTGGGAAGTGGTGGGGGAATGGAAGGAGCTGTTGTGAGTTGTGCATGGGAGCCATGGTTGAGAATTGTAAGAAACAGGACAAGCCTTTGTGACTAGAACTATAGGCCTGGCAATCTGCCCCAGGTATGTACTGAGTTGCCAATTCAGAAAAGCAATTCCTGGGTGGCCACTGACTCTTCCAGTTCAGTTCACCGACTGATGCCCAGTTTGACAAACATCAGGACCGTGAGGAAGACTGGAGCGATTCCTTTGGCCACTATCACTGCCATCACCTCCGCATTGTCAGACTTGTCAATGACTGGGGACAAGATGGTAGGTTCTGGAGAAGGGTATGGAGGGCCAGGGGGCAGCTGAAAGCCCTATAAGCCATACCCCTTTCCTGGTTAACACTTCCACATTACGGTGTATCACTGACGAAAGTCAGGACAGGAACTCAAGCAGGGCAGGAACCTGGAGACAGGAGCTGATGCAGAGGCCATGGAGGGGGCTGCTTACTGGCTTGCTCCCCATGGCTTGCTCAGTCTGCTTGCTTATAGAACACAGGACCATCAGCCCAGGGGTGGCACTACCCTCAGGGGGTTGGGCCCTCCCCCATTACTTATTAATCAAGAAAATGTCCCATAGACTTGTCTACAGGCCCACTACAGGTGGAGACAATTCCTCACTTAAGGGTCCCTCTTTCCAGGTAACTTTAATTTGTGTCCAGTTGACAAGAAACAAACAGAACCAGCCAGCACCGTGGGCTTTTGTGCAACTCTGGGAGGCCCAGGATGCCTGCTTCCAGGCAGCACCCCTGTTCTCAGGTCCTGCATCCATCTCAGGACTCAGCAGCAGTGACCCACAGCCCCTTGGCTCAGAGAGCTGTGGATGATGGCGGCTAGTCTCTTTGAGCTGCCATTGACTGTACCTTAAGAACTCCCTGCTTTTCTGGCTCTGACAGTAACCCCGAAGTTCCTAAGTAGCTACACCAGATGCCATGATGACCTAAGTACTCTTACCACAGCAAAAGGCCTTTCTGAAGGACAAGTAGCAGGCAGGCCTCCTTAGCATCTAATTGTCATGAAACACACTCTTTGCTGCAGCTTGGCCTTTCTCCCGAGTTGCGCTCACTCTGCTTACCTTTGGAGTGATGGTCCTCATGGAGTCAGGCCTTTGCTTTTTTCCCAGAACACTGAACATCCTTAAACATGTATCATGAATGTATTTTCCATCTGGTCTTGGCGCTCCCGTCTGTCCTTTCCTAAGTTCCCTCCCCAGGAGCCTGTTTTCTCTGGACTTTTCCATAGCAACTGTGAGTGAGGCTGCTGGAGCAGGGGACTGGAGCTTCTCTTGGGGTGTGTTGGGGTGAGGGGCTTGACAGAAGTTGTTCAGCCAGTTCTTGGAAGGAACAGACATAGCAGTGTGTGTGTGTGTGTGTGTGTGTGTGTGTGTGTGTGTGTGCAACCTTCCCATCCACCCCAGCCCTCCCTTCCTCCCTCTTTCTCTTCCCACACCACACTGCTGTTTGCTTAAACACTATTCCGTCTGGGTTGTTTCTTCCTGCGTGCTGAGGCTTGGGAAATAACGACACTGCAAACTATCTGGCGAGGCTGAAATCCACGCATTACATCCTACTTAGGAGTTTCCAAAGGCGGCTTTGAGATGGATCCCCAGGGATAAGTAAGCTCTGAAATCTGCCGGGTATTGTGTGTACACACAGGCACAGTGAGCAAAGCTGGCCAGGTGCCTTAGGAGGAGGGAGAGAGGGTGGGCAGGGTACTCTCCAGGCTGGGGCTACAGAGCCCAACCTGGAATGGGAGAAGCCTCTCCAGCATGGAGCCAAGGACCTTCTTTAGTACCCGGGTCTCCTGACCTGGGCTGGGTGTTGAGTGGGTCTGTTCCTTCTAATCCTATGGCCATGTTAGTGATGGCGGCTCCCCAGGGCTCCAGGGGAAGCTAGGGCTTTCTATAGTATGGGTCCTAAAGTTAAGATCTGATGCCATAGGCTGCCCCTGACACCTGGTGGTTCCGTCATGTCTCACAACATGCTCCCTTCTCCCTCCTCCTCATGGACCAGCCACCTAGCCAACCATTCCTCCTTGTTCAGGTAGTGAGGCAGGTACTACGGAGCCCCGATGACCGGGCTTCAGCTTGTTGCCAGCTGCAGGATTGTCCAGAGAAGACAATCACATTCTCCTGTGGGAATAGGTGATCCTTCACCATTGTCCCATGACAAAGCCTGCCTCCTAGGGCCCCGTGTGTCCCCTGTGTGTTATGCAGCACCCTCCTCCCCTGGGACTTGCGCCTCATCGACTTCTGCCAGTCTCATCTGTCCAGTGCTAGGTGTCATGTGCCAGGTGGGCATCCTGCCCTTGCCAGCAGCACCAACAGGAGGTAGCAAGACAGCTTCAGAGCCAGCAGGGTGGAGTTCAGCGTTTCCATGAATAGGACTTACGACCTCAGGCTAGGACCAAGACCTCAAGAGCCTCACCTTCTTCTCCTGCCACGGAGATGTTCATGAGGCCAAGGCCATGGGAACGATGTGGGCGGTGGTCTTCTTTGCCATACAAAGGAGTTAGCGTCCCACTGCCCTGACCTAGGGGCCGGCAATGGGCAGGAAGCATGTGGAAGGGCAGGTGCTTTTGCACACAGAGGTCTCAGTACCCATGCCCAATCAACCAGGTTCCCTCCCCTCCAAGTGCAGCAGCCACTTTACTTTCGCTGCTGAACAGCCAGAGACATTTTGTTTGTGAGTTTTGTCTGTCAAGCCTCCCAGCTTTTCCATCCAGGAGTCGATGATCTGTAAAGAACTGCCTCAGTGTGCAAGGGAGCGCCCCCTTTAAAGGCACCTGAGGGAGTGGCCTTTTACAATGAGAATTATTGCCCTGCAATGTCTCTACTGAGGAGTTTGGAGTTTTGCTTAGCAAGTCCCTGAAAACAGAGATCATGTACTCTGGGCAAAACTAGGATGAGTGTTGATAAGTTTCCCCCAGATGCTGAGAGACAGGACCAGGCCACAGAGGCAGCCAGGCAGCCAGGCAGCCAGGAAGCCTTGCTTCTATTGGTGGGTTTGCTCAGCTGGACTCAGGCTAGCAAGAGTGGCATGGGAGAAATGGTGTCATGTGTTAGAAAGAGCCTCAGCCTCCTTTTAAGTGTGTGACCCAGGACAGGCTGCTCTGCCTTCCCTTGTGACGTGGGGTCAGCCAGGCCTTCTTCCTTCAGTGCTGTGGTAAAGCCCCGAATCACCAAATCACCATATGTGACTGTGTGGAACCTGCCAGCGCAGGGCACTGAGCTCCTGATGGGGACCAACTAGGGGAGAGGTGGTGGATTCTGCCACCGTCCTTCCTCTTCCTTCCTGCTTCTTCAGCTTCGTGGCTGGATGCTGGTGTGGGCTGCACCACCAGGCTGGAAGGTGGGGTGCGGTGAGAATGCTGAGTGCTTTCAGGGTCCTTCTTTGGTGAGTGCTCAACAGTCTCAGGAACTCCTACCCAGGAAGGCTGAGTGGCTGTTGCTTCCAACCTCACCCCTGTCTTCTCAGTGTTTTCTTCCTGCATTTGCCATCCTCCCTCCCTCCCTCCCTCCCTCCCTTTCTCTCCTTTCTTCCCCCCTCTTTCTTCTCTCCATTCCTCCCTCTTTCTCTATTCCCCTCCTGCTTTTTTGATACCTCATTTCAGCCCGAACCCCGAAATCTGTGTCACAGAATCGGGAAGACAGATTTGGTGGCCTCTCCTGCGCCGCCCTCCCGTGAGTGCTGCCATACGGAATTGCCTAAGGTCCTGTCCCATTTTGCCCTTCTCCCGTGGTGGCCACTATCCGCACAAATGAACCTAGGCATGAACTCTGGGCTCTAGTCTGGGGGCCAGGGGAGAAGAGTTGTGGGAGGGGCAGGCTCCCAGTTCAACCTAGTCATCCTTGGCAAGAAGTTGCTCCCTTGTTCAAACGACAAGATGGAAGAGACGGGACAGAAAGGACTGTTCTGCAGGCCCGCATGCTGAGCGAGACTGCGCACCAGCAACTCTCTACCGTGGTGAGCCGGGCTAATTAGCGAGGCCTGCAGTCCCCGTGGTAATTTGCTTAAATGGAAGAAGTTGCTTTTCTCTCCTTTTTCTGTTCTCAGGAATTCCAGTTTTAGGCTCTGTCAGTCTCTAACCACCCTTGGCCCTCTGGGGAAGTGTTTGCTATGGAAATATGCAATTAATATTGCAGCGATCATAATTGCTAATTATTAAAACAATGCTACCCCCTTTTCCTGGCCTAGTTTCATGTTTAAAACCATTTAAATAACAGGGAGGAATTTTTTTTAAAAGAAAAAAATGTTAAACACCAGTGCTGAATTTGTGTGGAGCCAAATGACATGGTCCCTGGGCTGCCCAGGGTTTGTCCTGGCATTGGGAGGGAAAATGTTCTCCTAAGCCCACCAAGGTCTCCCCGGGAGCCTTGTACCAGGCAACAGTGACGGGAAAGGTGAATCTTTGTCTCTGGAACCCATCTCCATGGTGATGCAAAGCTGTTTCTCCTCTCTTTGACTGGTCTTCAGAAGAGTCCTCGATGGATGGAACTGCATGGCCCTGCCCCTCCCTCCTCCCCTCTACCTAGCTTGCTTCCTCAGACTCTGGCAATACCTGCCTAGAGACAAACCTCTGGGGTTATTTTGCCCTCAGGTGAAGTGGAGCCTGCCTCTGATGAACAAGTACAGTGATTCTTATTGGTTCTTTTAACATGAAGACTCCCAAGCCTCTGCTTGGCCAATACTCCAAGAATCCCATTTACAGAACGTCAACCCAGACCAGTCTTTCATTGCCTCCTTCATACTCAGCTTATAGCACTGAGCCCTAGCCCTTAGCCTGTCACGTGAGAGCTCCAGGATCCAGGCTCAGTCCGGCTGCTTGTTGTATCTGTCTGCAGTGGGTTTGGACACGCCTGGCGTGTTTCCCCGGGTTCCTACTTTGTCAGGTTTACCCAGCACGATCAGTTTCATCTTTTCAGGCCTTGCTCTATCATTCTTCCCAGGACCTCTCTCCTCTCAGAAAGACTTCGCTGTCCTCTGAATTCTCCTAGTCAACATTGCATCCCTCTTACGCCCTGAGTGGTGGTTGCTGTGTATCGGATTTATTTTTATATGTGTCCTCCAGGCCTGCCTGAGTTCTTCATGAGGATGTTGACTGACGCTGACCTCAGGTACCTGCCTCTCCAGGCCTCGGCCCTGTGCTTTGCCTGAAGCATCGGCTCAGTGATGATAGATACAATCTAGGAAACATGTTAGGATAAGCACGGCACTGGAGCGGGGTCTTAAAGCATGCTGTGACAAAATACCACAGACAGATGACCTCCGAGGACAGAGATTTCTCCAGGACGGTTCTGGAAGTTGCGAGTGTGAGGTGAGGTATCATGGAGCCTTTGCCCTCTGAGAGCTCCAAGAGTGCTAAGGGAGTGGATATAATACTTCGGGTGTTTAAAGCTCCAGTGTTTTGGTAGATAGGGTCATAGTTTGAGGAGGAGAGGTCACACTGACAGGTGATGTGATCATTTAGAGCCAAGTTATAACGAGATAGATTTGATGAAGGCATTTGACTGTTACCAGTGTGGACATTAGAGGGGAAGAGGTTAACAGGATACAAGTTTTAGACATTATTCAGTGAAGCATCTTTTTTTTTCAATAACATGCACCATATCTCCTTCCTTGGAAGGTTTACTCCAATGATATTGGGAAGATGGAAGGATGTTAAGTGACAAGGACACGGGACACAGGCAGGGAAACAACAGTGTCCAGAGGATTGGAAGAGATTCTAGCGGGAGTTAGTAGAGGTTCAGGCCTGTGCTTCTTTGGGTGGGATGAAGTCCCTCTCAGTCTGCAGAAGGCAGTGGAAAGGAGTGGCTGATAGTTATGCAGGGCCTCTGAGGCCCCTGCTGAAGGTCAAAGAGAGGCATCTGGAAGCATGGAAGAAAGTAGGTAGGAGCCTGTTAGAACCAGTTGCAGGTTAAGAGAGCTAGCTCAGCCAGCACTGTGCTTGCTTTGTGAGTCTCAGAATCTGAGCATTGTCTACGGAAGCCCTGTGAAAAGAGACCGGCATCGTGACACACGTTTGTAATCCCAGTGCAGGGCATGCAGAGGAAGGTGGGTCCCTGGGCTTCACTTCACAGTCTAGCCTACTTAGTAAGTTTCCAGTTAGTGAGAGGCTCTGTGTCAACAACAAAAAAGGTCAATTAGAGGCTGGAAAGATGGTTTTACAGTTAAGAGCATTTGCTAAAGCCAGGTGGTGGTGGCGGCGGCGGCGGCGGCGGCGCTCGCCTTTAATCCCAGCACTTGGGAGGCAGAGGCAGGTGGATCTCTGTGAGTTCGAGGCCAGCCTGGTCTACAGAGTGAGTTCCAGGAAAGGTGCAAAGCTGCACAGAGAAACCCTGTCTCAAAAAAAAATAGCATTTGCTATTCTTGCAGAGGATCCAGGTTTTGGTTCCCAGCACCCACATTTCTGCTTACAACTGTCTGCAGCTCCAGTTCCAGGGGATCTGATGCCCTCTTCTGGCCTCCTCAGGCACCATGCACACAGGTAATACACAGATACATATGCAGGCAAACACTGAAACACATCAAATAAAAATAAATCTTAAAACAGGTGGATGGCACCAGAAGAATGATACCCATTGTTGTCCTCTGGCTACTGCATGTACATGCACACATGTGCACATGCACCCTTACACATATGAACATATACACACACAAAAGGAAAAAAGATAAGAAAAGAAAGTCAGTTGAAATCCAGGTATGGTGCTGCCTACCTGTCATCCCAGCGTTTGGCAGGCAGAGGCAGAAAATTCTGAGTCCCCAGGTCAAACTGGGATACACAGTATGATATCTCAAAATCCCCAAATGTACAAACAGTACAAACTATGATAGTTTACATGAAAATTCCTTTATAAAACCCATTAATTACAATGAGTATACACTAATAAAAATTATATAAAAGTTAGAATCTTCATGCTCATCCATTCCCAACACAACTAGACATTCTCTTTCCCCTGACCACTCTTTGGTTAGGTACTAGGATTTCTAGACGAAAGCAGTTCCGTACTTGACACCAGGCAGGTGGAGGCTGAGACAAATAACCCAGCTGAATCAGGGGAGCCTGCGACAGATGAGCTCCTCCTGGGCCCTAACATCCTCCTTCTACCTAAAGCATACACATGTGGGGTGCTAATGCTCCTGGGTAATGGGGTCCAGATGTGTGGTAGCAGCCTCAGGCAGTCATCTGCACCTGCCCCTGGGTACTGTGATATGCCAACCAGACAGCGGGCACTGCTTTCTCATGAAAAAGGGGCTTGTTTGATATTCCGAGCTTGGCAGGATCGGCGTGTGTTATGCATTTATCAAAGGAGTGGGGGAGGCTAGAATGTGCATAGCCCATAGGGTGGGGAAGACTGAGCCCTTTCCGGTGCACAGCACTCATCTCCCTTCTGCCAGGTTTGTCTGCCAGAGTCCTGAACCTGGGTTTTTCAGTGAAACCTCCTTGGGGTCACTCACACAGCGAGCAGCCCTTCAGTCCCTGACTGTGGCAGGCACTGTGCTAATGTGGCAGGAGACGGTGACTTGTCTTCTTGCAGCTCACTGTCCTCCGGAAGGCAGATCTTACCCTGGAAATCAAAGGAGTAATGATGGTCACATTACAGGGTGATGGAGATGAGAAAGGAGATGGTAGGCTAAGCAGGAAGGAGGGAAGGCCTGCCCTTCTCTGCTGCTAAGTGGGAGCCTCCCCAGGAATAGGCACCAGACCTTCAATTTCAAAGTGAAAGAGATGTTGTAAAAGAACAGGCAGGCACCAAGAATGGGTCCAAGCAGTTGTGAAGCCCTCCACCTCCAGCCCTAGAGAACCAGTCAGGGTGCTTTTGTTTTTTGTTTTCCTTTTCTTGTGTGAGGACTAAACCCAGGGTTTTATGAATGCTAGGCAAGTGTTTTACCTCTGAGCCACACTCCCAGCCCACCAGTGAGGCATTGTTAAGCAGGTAGATGATGGGGTCAATGATGTTAAACATGTAGACAATGGGGTCAATGATATTAAACATGTAGACAATGGGGTCAATGATATTAAACATGTAGACAATGGGGTAAGTATTAAGCAGGTAGATGATGGGGTCAATATTAAGCAGGTAGACAATGGGGTCAATGTTAAGCAGGTAGATAACAGGGTCAATGATGTTAAGCATGTAGACAATGGGGTCAATAATGTTAAACATGTAGACAATGGGGTCAATGATATTAAACATATAGACAATGGGGTCAATGATGTTAAACATGTAGACAATGAGGTCAGTGTTAAGCAGGTAGATGATGGGGTCAATAATGTTAAGCAGGTAGATGATGGGGTCAATGATGTTAAGCAGGTAGATAATGGGGTCAAAGATGTTAAACATGTAGACAATGAGGTCAATGTTAAGCAGGTAGATGAT
>CABHPR010149270.1:0-47464 GCA_902168415.1 Peromyscus melanophrys | reverse complement strand
TTTAGTAAGATTTTTCCTAAAGCATGTCAGTGTCTGCCCTTACAATAATTTTCAAAGACTTTACACATGTATTTAAGAGTAGATTTTTCCCACTTCCAGCTCACTGGTAACCAGCCTGTGCACTCCTCACATCGTCGTTCCAGAAGTGAAATTCTCAATAAGCATCCTTTTCAAATTGACCCCACACATCCTTGATCATGCTAGGCAAATTGGGGACAATAAAGAACTCATTTACAAGACGTATTCATGTAGCATATAATATACCTGGGGAATGAGAGCTGTATGCGAATGAATAGAGACGGCCCAAGAGAGTAGAAACTCCGTGTCCAGCGAGAATGTTAAGAAAGGCAGACACAGGGAGGTGCAGGTAGACACAGTGTGGGCCAGTGGGAAGAGCACTGACCTCACCACCATCAAGCCTGGGTTCCAGTCTTGGTTCTTCCTCAACATGTTTGAGGCTCCTGGCCGATAAAAAGAGTAAAGATAAAACATGAAAAGGCTTCTTGGGACTAGACAGCTACACTCCTACTAACAAAACTGGCAAGGAAAAGGAGAGGCTGCCAGGGACAGAAGAGTGCTGGGCTGTGGCTCGAGTGTGGTCCAGTGCTTCGTGGCAGGAAGTTGAGATCTTCTTTCCCTCCCTTCATTTTTAAACTCCAGGAGAAGAAAAGAGCCACTGTCTTGCTGTGGCGAAGTGGTAAAGGAAGCAGGTCGTGAATTGCCTTCATTATTTTCATCTTCTCCTGCCTCGTAATTTCCTCTTGTCTCACATTGACTCAATCCAGTAGAAGCTAGAGGACAAAAAAAATCAGTTTATATGGTGTGTGGCGATCAGCCGCCCAGTGCACAGTTAGGTAAAGAAGAGAGATGAGTGGATTTGGAAGGCAGTAGAAATATCGAGAACAACCACTGACCAGTTACATGACCTTTTGCAAATCACTTTCTTCGACATTTACTCTTCCTGTTTAATTATAAAGCATTAAGGTAATATAAAGCAAGAAGCCAAGTTAAGGAGGAAAATATAATTTTAAATATTATTCTTCAAGCACTTAAAATCATCTACAAGGGCTGGTCCACCTATCATCACAAAAAAGCATAGCTTTAGTGATATTTTGGATTTCATAGTCTCTATCCAATATTCCAATCAGATATTTATGTAAAAGCTTTGCTCCTGGACTCACAGGTTCTGGGTCATGATGATGTTTACTTCACCTCTAAGTCTATATCAGATATCTAGGTGTAAATAATTCCTTTTAGAAGCTTTATGTCAAAGAAAACATGATTCTTTTATGAATTGTCTAGAAGCATGTAAACAGCTGGACTGAGCCACTTAATGTGCTCTTCAAGATGTTCTGACAGTTGCTACTCTCACGGGTCTCACTGTTACTTCTAAGCCAGCCAATGCACCTGTAGTCATGGTGATATTCTGTGAATGGGGAGGGGATGACTAAGAGAACAGAATAACTCATGGAGAGTATGCAGATGACAGTGTCTTCACCAGTGAAGAATATGATGACTTCATATGATAGGGACCTCTTGGGATTTTTATGGTTAAGTAATTTATATGGTGCTTAATTTTTATCATTTTTTATAGATCATCTATCTGTGAAAATGCAATTTCTGAATTCTGGGCACAAATTGAGTCAAATGCAGTCTGAGTCAGTGTGCTGGGTGGAGTTGCCTAGAGAGATAACAGCAGTAGTATGTGGGTATGCATATGTACGCTTTCAGTGAGATGTTGGGAATGCTGAGGCACCCCGATTCTTAGACAGAGTGGCCCTCAAGGGCTCTGCCTCTCCATCAAGCAGCCATTGCAAGATTACCCTGCGTTTATTGTGTATCATTCTTTTATGTTTGCAGCCTTTGGGCTCCACTCCTCTGGTGATGTATGAAATATATACTGAGCTATTAGGAATTATAGTCACCCTGCTTTTCTATAGAACACTAGATCTTATGATTTATACCTAAATGTGTTTGAGTAGCTATTAATATGTTACCCCGCTTCTAGGTGTAAATCCAAAAGAAATCGTGTTAGTATATCAATTCCATATTCAAACTAGTTGCTGCATTATTCATATTAGTTAAGGTGTTGACTCAATCTTGGTTCTCATTGGTGGATAAATGGTTAGAGAAAAAGTTATAGTTTATATATATAGTTATATATATATATATATATAAAACAATGGCATATTATTTAGCTATCAAAAGAATGATATCCTGTTATTTGAAGCAAAGTGGATAGAACCTAAGGATCTCATGCTAAGCAAAGTAAGTCAGGCCCTGTGGCACAGACCTGTAATCCAGCAACTTGGAGAGCTGAGGCAGAAGCATTCCAAGTTTAAGGCCAGAATTGGAAGACAGAATGAGTTGATGGCTAGCCTGGGCAGCTTAGTAAAACTGTGTCTCAAAACGTGAAAAGTGAATAGATGATATAGATCTATTGGGGTCATAGATCACTGGTAAATTGTTCAGCGCTGTTAGCCTTGCCTCGATATTTAAATCCATGAAAATTCCATTAAAATGTCCAGTCCTTATGCTGAAACTCCCTAATTTGTATGATTAATATGTGTTAGTTATAAAAATAAAAACACTTTGCTTGTAGCATAAAGGTAGGGCATAGATTACTGGGTTGGGGGTCAGGAGCAGCCATAAGATGATCTTGTGATTTGATGATGATAATGATGGTGGTGGTGGTGATGATTTTTTTGGTTTTTTTTTTTTTTTTTTTTTGGAGACAAGGTCTCACTGTGTAGCCTTGATTGGCCCAAAACTTGCTATGTAGAAAGGCTGGCCTCTAACTGACAGAAATGTCAGCCTCTGCCTCCTGAATGCTGGGATTAAAACCACATATGCCACAGCCAACCCAATTTTGGATAATTTGAAAGACTTTATTTGGAAGTCATTTTTTAATTTAAAAATGTTTGTTGCCTCCACGGATTTCTAAATAATTCATTGTTTCTTTCACGAAAGTAAACAAGTGAATATTATTTACTCTATTTTACATTAAAATTAAGTATTTTAAACTACACAGAGATCACCCAATAAAAATTGAGGTCTTTATCTACATTCAGATAGAAATATACATTTAATATATTTACTTTAAAAAGACATTGAATTTCACTGCTGTGGGATGGTCTGTATGTCAAACATGTTGCTTATTGGTCAATGAATAAAACACTGATTGGCCAGTGGTCAGGCAGGAAGAAGTATAGGCGGGACAAGGTGGAGAGAATTCTGGGAAGTGGAAGGCTGAGGGGACACTGCCAGCCGCCACCATGACAGACAGCATGTGAAGATGCCGGTAAGCCACGAGTCATGTGGCAAGGTATAGATTTATAGAAATGGATTAATTTAAGATATAAGAACAGTTAGCAAGAAGCCTGCCACGGCCATACAGTTTGTAAGCAATATAAGTCTCTGTGTTTACTTGGTTGGGTCTGAGCGGCTGTGGGACTGGCGGGTGACAGATTTGTCCTGACTGTGGGCCCGGCAGGAAAACTCTAGCTACATTTCACAGTGCTGAGCTCCCAGGAACAGACTCATCATTCAGTGTCAAGTGAGCAAGCTATTTGTGTCTGGAAGAAAACCAGCCCCCCACAAACTGGTTGAATAAAGTTGATTATCCTGATACATCTCAGCTCTTGACAGCATCAACAGAGGTTTTTAAAACTTGAAACTCTGAGCATGAGAGCCAGGTCTTTTTAAATATAGCCAAGAAAGTAAATTTGAAGCCACACAGTTAATTTTCCCAGTTGAGTCCTAGAGTATCTGGAAAATAATTGATCTTGAGGTTTTATTTTCTCTTTTCCAGATATTTGTGTCTCTAGAAAGCTACCTCTGAGAGTACTGCTATTATTTATTACTCTGGGTCTTATTTTTATCCAGAGGTCTTTTGCTTTGGAACATTGACAGAATACGGGACTATTCTGGTGTTTGGACCATGATTCACTTTAACACATCAATGAAAATGACAATATAAGAATTTCTGCAAGGTTGAGTTCCCCAGAATCACACTGGGATGAAGGATCCATAGGTTAATGACATTGGGAGCATCCCTGGGCAAACTGGTTGAGAGGAGGAAGAGGTGGAATGAAACTATGATGCCAGGCAAAGATGCTCATGGTGGTGGGTTTGGCTCAAACCATAGAGAATTTTGGAGACTAATTGAAGCCATACTTGCTCCCAAAGACTCAGAGTAGCTTGGAAGAATCAAGACCCCAGTTTCTATGTTCAACCAGTTGCTTTTTTTCTTTTTCTATTCTAACATCAGGATCTCAATTCTTAATTAAATCCCAAAATGGAAATAATTTCATCAGATTAAATTCAATTGATATAATTCAGCCTCTTGCAATTAATTCTTTGTGTTTTAATTTTTAAAGTATCAGTCCCAATGCTACAAGAAGTCCCAAGTTCATATAGGACTGCCATGAACTGTGTAAGTCAAAGTAACAAAGTGAATCATGGCCTTTCTTTAAGTGGTACAGTCTATTCTAGTGTAACACCCCACATCAAAGATGGTGGTTGCTGTTACGGCAGCTGTCAGGAATTGTCAAGCTCAGCCACACTGGGACTTCCAAGTTTGCTTCAATTAACATTTCATTATGACCAACCACAGCTGATCACTCGATTAATTGTGCTGTCCCAACATGCCACAGATTACTAATATCTTGTTTCCCGTTGACAAGTAGCTTAGTGCTGTGCTCAAGTTTAAGAGAAAGACCAAATCCCAACTCAAGTCCCAACTTTAGAAATCTGTGTCCTGAGATTGTATCAGTCACAGGCTCACTGGGGCAGAGAAACCTCATAGCAATAGGAAGGTCCCTCCAGAGATGTGTGACGTACCACAATCCCTCCCACCCAAGGTCTACCCTTGCATAATTTTGGTTGCCTCTGGTCATCCATGGTTTGAAACATTAAACAGCCATCTCTAGAAACAAAGTGTAAATTTTAAGTTGTGTACTGCTTTGAGTGGCTTGATAGAATCAGATCTCTTGCTACATCTGGCCTGGGGTGTGGGTTATTTTTCATTCACTGTTTCCGTCTTCCAATGCTGCCCTCCCCAGTTAACAGCCACGAGTATCATCAGATCTCCTCGTGGAGAGTTGCAGAGAATGTGCTCAGGTGTCTTAGCTACTTTTTCATCACCGTGACAAAATGACCGAGAAAAAGCAACCGAAAGGAGGGCCCTTTATTCTGGCTCACAATTCAGAGAAACGCAGTGCATCATGGTAGGGAAGGCATGGTTGAGCGAGTGACGTGGTTAGTGGCACCAAGCAGGAGTCAGGGTGGACTAGAGATTTGTAGCCGACTAAAAGTATTATCTTCTTCTGAAGGCATTAGCTCATGCTCCTGGAAATAAAATACAATGCAGGGAGTTCTCATAAAACTCAAATGAGATAATGGATTATAGGCACTTTGGAAAAGGCAACAGCATCCATCTTCAAACGTAAGGGGTTGTAGTAACATTACCATCACACTCATCGCAACCCCAGGGCGGCAATCGGCTTATTCCTTTTTCCCATCCGTTAGTGTTGGGGCTGAGAGGAAGATGGACGGCGGTACAGGTAAGATCTGAGGATTTGTATTCCTGAAAGATGCTGCCCATAAATTGACAATCATTCAAATTAACCTGTGAAGTTAATTGCCGTGTCTGACGCGATGCCTTTCGGCTTGGGCAGTTACGTTCTCGACCAGATGAGGTCTTCCTTTTATTAGTTTCTGAGTCACAGGGCAGGCGTGGGTTTGGTACTGTGAATGCTAAATTGGGATGAAGGAGCTGGAGCTGCTTCTGGCCTTGAAATAAAAACAAACCCTCTTTGGCATATCTAATTTTGCTGTTTGCTGTGGGGAAAGGAACGCTCTGTTTCTGCTCGGGGTGCAGGCAGCCTTTGAAGTCCTTGGATTCAGGGTCTGCTATGACCCCCGTTCCTTTTTCATCTCTGATGCTCTCTCTGGCTTCTAGGGTTTGGAAACAATGTCAGATCATTATCACTTCTTGTCCCCCTCCCCCTTCAGACCTCACAGGCTCTTGCTGGAGGATTGCATCATTCTTACCATAGACTATCTGGAGCTTTGGGTACGAGGCCTCTAGTGTCCTTTCCAGTTCCTTCAACCAAGGAGGATAGTGACAGATTGCTGGCTGAGACTGCCAAAGTGCCTGTTGCCTAATGATTGCTATAAATACTGACAATAATAGCAATCATAAATAATACAAAACAACAGTGTGGCAGCAGAAGGCATTCACGCTGATCTGACTTCTACTTGGAGAATTTAAAAAAAAAATTCGGAGGAGACTCACAGGAATTTGGGGTCATATGGTACTACACATCACAAAGACTTAACAAGAGGTAATGAGTAAGGTATTTCTTGGAGGGCAGACAGACAGACAGGGGCAGCTGCCCCAGGAGGTCACCTATCTATCAGAAGTGAAAGAGGAGAAATGAATCTTTGTGGCATAGCCATAGATATTGTGACTTTATTACAATGATGTAGCATAAAGTGTGTATCATGTGAACACACACACACACACACACACACACACACACACTCATTGACTCTGCCTTGTTACGTTTTTTTCATACACTGGGGACCTCTCCATGGCTAAGTTAACTCAGCTAAAAGAATTTGTCATTCGTTGTGCCGATCTCCAGATTCGAGGTTGTGTTTTGAGATATTTGGTATGAATATAGTGATTTCTAGAAACTTCATCTATATGCTCCAGGGAAATGGAGTTCATTTTAATTCTAAATTCCAAAGAGATGGCCATCGTGCTGAAAGAGTTAAACAGTTTCCCAACTCTCATCCACAATCAGTCTCTGGGGCACTGATCCCATGGGAAAAAAGCTTCTGGTTCACACGGCAGAAGCAGAGCTTAGTGACCACGAAGAACAATCTGTGTGTTTTGTATCTATAATCTGCTTATTTAATAAGCATAAACATAGAAGCACTGATTTGTTTATTATTTAAATGACATTTTATAACAGGGAAAAGTCGTCATGGGTATGCAGTAAAGTTTTACATTTTCAGTGTAGAGATGAAGTCTAGGCTCCTGATTGTGAGCAGCAGAAACATCCCTGTATCCAGTTGAGAGTCCTTATACCATCATAGGGCCACCACCCATTAGAAGAGCGGATTCCGTTCCACCTTTGCATACAATGGGAGAATTTCCTGAAATGAGATGCTCCGTGGGTACATGCTTCTGTGCAAGCATGAGTTTGGATTGCCAGCACTCATAAAGAGTTGGGCATGGTGGCATGCACCGGTAATGCCAATGTTAGAGTTGTGGTAGGGTAGAGACAGGCACATCCCAGGGGATTGATGGCCAGCCTGCCTACTTAATGGGCTTTGAGTTCAGCGAGAGACCCTGCCACAAAAAAATAGAGAGGAGACTGACAGGAGAAGATAACCAATGTTGACCTGTGCACCCAGGGGCAAAGTGTCTCAGTGGCTATGAGACATCTCATCGGGGTTCTGGGGCTCCTGGACCATTGTTTTCAATGGCTGTTTTGTATTAGATTCTGAATTTCTGATGTATTAATCACTTAAACCCTCACCACTGGATGAAGAGAGAGAGAGAGAGAGAGAGAGAGAGAGAGAGAGAGAGAGAGAGACTGTGTGTCTGTGTGTGACTGAGAGAAGAAGCAGAGGAGAGAAGAGGAAAGGAGAGGGGGAGGGAGGAGAAGAGAGGGGGAGGGGGAGGAGAGGGGAGGGGGGGGGAGGGGAGAGGAGGGGGGGGGGGGGAGGAGAGGGAGAGAGGGTGCCAAATGAATTGAAACCAGTTCTCATCTATCTAGAATGCTAGAGAAACAAAAATAAAAGAATAAATCCTAAGTAAAAAAATCATCTTTCTGTTGAGGTTCCAAACAAGATAACTGCTTCTCTTTTGCATGTTAATTGAATGGGGATTTATAGCCTGTGAAACGATAATCAATCAGTCTCGACTTCATTCTGTAGTTAGTAGCAGCTGTGCATGAGAGGCCGGGCTTGATGTCGTCCAGTGATTGTGTCATTGCTGGCAAACTCTACTCAGATGTGCTCTGAATGATCTAGCTGTTCTTTCAAAGCCAGTGTGTACTCAACGTGAGGTGTGAATCATGGTCGAGCCACCCATCCTCTGCAGCCATGGAAAAGTTAGATTCTCAGTCACGTCATCCTTCTGGACACACTGAGAAGTGAGGGGAGAAGGAAAGAGAGCAAGGGAAAGGTGTAGAGGACATCCTTCAAGTAGAGATGAGAGTGGAAGGTGACCGAGGAAGGTGGCTTACACTCCCAGGTACCACCGTACTTGAGGACCGTGTTATGGTTTGAATGGGATGCGATTAGCTTCTGCTGAAATTCATCATGAAATTTGATTCCCAATGGAATGTTATTGAGATTCGGTGGAGCTTCACCATTCTGAGGTATCTAGGTGGGTCTCACAAGAATCAGTTAGATGTTACCAGGACCAGTTCTTATGAGGACAGCCCAGCACCTCATCATCCCCTCTTACCATGAGCTCATTGTCTAAGTGTGCTCACTGGCTCTGCCTTGCCATTATAGGTTGCAGCCAATAAGACATTTGACAGACATGGCTACCTGGTCTTGGACTTGCTAGCCTCCAGAACCATGAGATCAACAAAACTTTTTTCCTTGTATGTGACCCAATCTTGGGTATTTTGTTAAGGCAACGGAAAATAAACTAAGACAAATGGCCACTGGAATTCAAAGGTACAGTTAAGATTCTCTTCCTGACCCAGCATCCTTGTGCAGTTGAGTACATAGCTGATTAAACCTAGCTCTAAAGTTTAGCATTAAACTAAACATTGCTGCAAAGTTGCTGCTGGGTTGGCCAGAGAACCTCCCCAGAGCCAACATTCAGCTGCCTCTCAGGCCACAAGCTATTTTCCAGAGCAAGGATGTAAGACATCTACTTAGCCAGGGGGTCCCAAGAGCTTTTCAGCACCTTGTACCTTTCAGTCCCACTGGATTGTGGGACTAGAATTGGGGGGGGGGGGCATTCCTGTCTTCTCCCATCTCTATCCTTGACAATCTGAGAGCCAGAGTTGGTGCAGAGAGCCCAGCTGGGAGAGGATCCTAAGAACTTTGGGTGACGAAGTGGCCATGTGAGGTAGACAAGAGAACAGGGCTGATATGGGCATATAGGGAAAGGTTACTCCCATGAGCACTTAGGGCTCAGAACCCTTGATGGAAGTGTGTGTCCTCTGAGGTGACATTAAAGATGGGACATTTTCTAACCCACTCAGTCTCCCCTGGGCAAGCGGTGTCTTCTCATGTTTATGGTTATAACTGGTCATAGGCAAGGTCTCCTAGTGCCAGACAAAGGATACTGACTGATAAGAAAGACCCAGAAGCTCCATAGAGTGGAAGACTGCCCGAAGTCCAGGGATTTGGTACTTATACCTGCAAGTACAGTGATCTGGGTCAAGGGATACAGCCAAAAACACCACCAGAGGCTGCCACATCCTGGCATTTGAAATAGAGCCAGAAACTTGAAAGAGACTCAACGAAATTAATTGAATTTGTTGAATATAAAAGCACTTCATTATAATCTAGACTGAGGCAGTTTACAAGTAGGGCATCCTTCTTAGATTGGCAGGTTTGACAAGGAGAAGGAATAGAAAGAAAAAATTCTGAGGAAGAAAAGACATGAGAATGGAAAACAAATCTGTGCAGGTTAGGGAAGATTGGTTCATTCGGAATGTATTTGTTGAGTGCCTCTTAGGCGCTGGGTACTGGACTAAGTTGTAAAGAATACAGCAAAGAATAAACACAGAGTTCTGTGCTCAGCTGAGGTTTGTAGTCAAGTGGAAGGGAGAAAATGATAAGACAAAGAAGTTTGTGGCACGCTTCGTGATCTTTCAGATCCAGGAGAGGAAGGAGACACAGGCACACTCAGAAGGTGGCTGAACGGGTCAGGAAGTGGCCTTGAAGATAGCTACGGAGGAGAATCCCAGGTGGAGGAAGAGCAGGTAGGAGGACCATGGTTGCTGTGTTAGGGTGATCAAGAGTGAGAATCCAAGGGTGTGTGTCAGAAGGAACCTGCAAACCACATCAGACATGCTGGAGAGGGGTCATCCCTACAGGTCCCAGCAGATCCCCCCTTTTTTTAAGGCAAGAGAGACAAGTAATTTTATTCATATTCTTAGACTATTAAATATTTTTGTATAAATATTTCTAATTTACATGCATTGGACTGCTCCTTAATTGCTCATTAGATGTCTAGCTACTGCTTTTCTAGATTTAATTTTATTTATCCTTATAAAATAAAATTCTACTTTGTGATATTGTCAGCACAATGACTGTGATAACTTCCTTTATTTAATGGTTTATTATGTCAAGGAAGAGCATGTATATTAGCTGCAACTATGTATTCTGAAGCTGGGGGATTTACCAAACCACAGCTTAGTGGATAAAGTCTCATTCCACCCTTATAACCCACAGCTCGCTCTGGTGGGATCCCAGTGGAACATCCAGTGTGACACTTTCAATCTAAAGGTATTGTCTGTAAACCCTGAGGGGTTTAGTTATCCCTCCCCACTTTAAAACTTTTCATTAATTCTGTGAGAATTTCCTGAAGAAGATGTTTTCACTCTGCATGAGACAGGAAGCCACTGGAGGGATTTCTAGCAAAGATGTAATAAGATTTGAAAACAGCAGAAACTACTGGACCTTACAGAAAATTGGGGAAGTGCTGAAGAGAACATGGGGTCTGGGGAAATTTTAAATATCATCATTCCTGCCAGCGTGGCTATACAGTTTTATTTAAAGAAGTATTTCCAAACTGAAAGACAAAAGAAACATCTAACATTTTATTTGAATAGAGTTGAATAAATCTAGAGATTATTCACACACACACACACACACACACACACACACACACACATGCTGTGGAATGTCTATAAAATTAGCTCTTAGAATGTTTCTGACTCTGCTTGGTACCAACCATGTTTTAGAACTGTGCCATCGTGCGTTTTGGTTAGGCTATTCCTAAGCTATAGGGTCTGGCTTAATTGACACAATGTAAAGCAGTCTTCAGGAAAATGGTGGTTGCATAACTGGGCTTTGAAAAAAAGAGAACCTGGTATCAGGAAGAGACTCGGAGGTGCCACCATCCTAGATCTGAATCAGCTCCACTCAGTTTTGTATGCTTCCAGTTCCTGCAAACTTAACCCAGAATTCAAAGTCCTGGCATGGAGTGTGGGTCTCTGGCCTCACTGGGGCCAAGTACCTATGGTCTGTGGAGTAAGGTATCATGTCTCCAAAGACTGCACATAGCCATTGAGAGATAATTCCTTCATGTTAGTTAATTTTACATGACTGTGACCAAAATACTCAAAAGTGGAAGGGTTTAATCTGACTCACGGTTTCAGAGGTTTTTCAGTCTGTCACAGCTGGGAAGACATGTTCAGCAGCTCTGTTCCCAGCAGAAGTGTGAGACTGAGGTTGCTCATATGTTGGGCCAGGAAAGAGAGAAGCCAAGAGTTGAAGTATGTAGCCACAAGGCCATCCTTTAGCGACATGCTTCTGTCAGGTAGGGTCCACCTCAGGAAGGTTCCAAGTTTCCCCAGATATCACCCTTTGCAGGGGACAAGCATTGTTGAAACATGAGTCTGAGGGAGACATTGCACATTCAAACCTTTAACTCCATCTGAGGGAAACCGCAGTACTGTCACTGGAGAAATGCAAAATGAATGTTAAACAAGGTCAAACAACAGATGCCACTATCTCCATCTGTATCCAGTAGCACTCACTATGTGTCACTAAGATTCTAAAGTGATGTTAAAGAAAACAGAAACTTGACTTTTTTTTTTTTTTTTTTTTTTTTTGGTTTTTCGAGACAGGGTTTCTCTGTGTAGCTTTGCGCCTTTCCTGGAACTCACTTGGTAGCCCAGGCTGGCCTTGAACTCACAGAGATCCGCCTGGCTCTGCCTCCCAAGTGCTGGGATTAAAGGCATGCGCCACCAGCGCCCGGCGAGACTTTCTTAATTACACTCACCACATTTCGATTGCCCAGTAGCTACGCTATTCTGGACAGCTCATATACAGAACATTTTTGTCACCAAAAAAAAAAAAAAAAGGTTCTTTTGTATTGTGCTGTTTTGTGAAGTATTACTTATGTCTGTAATTTTAAAAATATACCTCCATCTCATTGAATCAAAGTTGTGATCAATGTAGATAGAGTATATACTATTATTTGCATCTTGTAATTGGGGCAACTGAGGCCCAGTTAAACAAGCAGCACTAATAATCACCCAGGTGTAGCAAGCTTTCTTGTCGGACTATCTTAGACCGCCAGCCCACAATAATGACACAGAGACTTATTGATTATGAAAGCTTGACCTTAGCTTAGGCTTTTCTCCAACTAGCTCTTATAACTTAAATTAACCAGTTTCTATTAATCTACATTCTGTCGCATGGTTCCGTTACCTCTACTCTGTACTGTATGTCCGACGACATCTTCAGTGTCTCCCTGGAGACTCACTGGCGACTCTGCCATTCTTCTTCCCCGCATTCTCTCTCTCCGCCCAGAGGTCCCACCTATACCTCCTGCTAGCTATTGGCCATTCAGCTTTTTATTACACCAATCACAACAATACATCTTCACACAGTGTACGAATATCCCACAACACCCAGGTAGCCCAACATCACTCAGCCTGAATTCCAGCTGAGGCCACTTGCCTCCTAATACAGACCCCCTCGTGCAAATCCAAGTTTAGAAGCTTCAGGCAACGCTGCATTATTGTAAAATCTACCATTTTGTTGTCACAGTTTTAGTCCTTATAAATTCCCCCATCAATGAAATAACCATGCAACTTTAGCAGATTATCTTTTATGGGGCTTTTCAAGGCTGCTTTGCCCGAGGGCACTATAACCCATGACATAAATACCAAGATGGATTGACAGATAGGAGATGGTCTGTCATTGGCTGGAGCAGAAAACAAAGGAAGACATTTCTATAGGCTGCCCTGCCAAAGCAGCACAGATCATGGAAGAAGTTTCCCTAATGTGCTGGGGCCTGCCTCTGTGAGGATGGGTCTGGAGATGGGGAGAAGCACGCGGTTTCTCAGGAAAGCAATCTAAGGTGGAGCTTACAGGTCCTACTACTTAACTGCAGTCTTTTTTTACAATTGTTTATTTATAATTAATTTATTCATGTGTGTTTGCGTATGTGTGTGTGTTAGGGGGAGTGCCTCAGTGCTGTGGGATGTCATTCTGTATGTTGTGAATATGTGTTGCTCTGATTGGTTGATAAATAAAACACTGATTGGCTAGTAGCCGGGCAGGAAGTATAGGTGGGGCAAGCAGCTGAGGAGAATTCTCAGAAGAGGAAGGCTGAGTCAGGAGTCACCAACCAGACACAGAGGAATCAAGATGACAAGGCAGAACTGAGAAAAGGTACCAAGCCATGTGGCTAAATATTTATAAGAATTATGGGTTAATTTAAGTGTAAAGAGCTCTTCAGTAGTAAGCCTGAGCTAATGGCTGAGCAGTTATAAATAATATTAAGCCTCTAAGTAATTACTCTATAAGTGGGCCATGGGACTGCAGGGGCTAGGCGGGACCAGAGAAACTTCAGGCTACACCTCAGTGCAAGTGAGAAACTTGTGGGAACTGGTTCTCTCCTTCCCTTGTGTGGACTGAACTTAGGTTGTCAAGTTTGGTAGCAAGGGTCCTTACCCTCTGAGCCATCTTGCTGTCCCTAAACCACAGTTTTTATAATGAAATTATACTAAGTTAGGTTTGTCACATACATCAACCATAACAAATATATATCAGGCTAGCCTAAATACTGTGGGGACCTGGGCACGAGCAGAACTAGATTCCTGTGAGCCGTGTGCTTAAGTATTTCAGTTACAAATGAAGACCAGCAAACCATGTCCTCATTCCCAGCTCCTCACCAGAGCCCCTCCAGTCATGGCTCTGCCCAGCGAGTCTAAAAACATACCCACTTCTGCTGGTCCACAGCAGGTGAGTACTGGTTCTGAGCCCCGGTTCTCAGTGGTAACTGGATATGTTCTCATCTGGGATGGGTTTTGACTCAAATATCTCAGGGAGCCACATCCCTTTCACTTCTATGACTGAGGTTTTCCAGACATTCTACCAAGGCATCTCCTGAACAGTAAGGAGGAGGAAATAGTTGTGTTGGGACTGGACCTGACCGGAGCCTCTGCATGCTGAGGAGCGTCCATTGCTCAGGTTTTTCCCAGGGCTGAGGGTGTTTTGTTGATGTGTTGGGCTTCCTTCTGTCCTCCACAGGTCTCTGTCCAGCATCCTCTGGTCTACAGAGCTAATTAAGGTTGTCCCAATTCCCTCTGCCATGAACTCTTTCTCACAAGACCAAAAACAAAAATCAAAACAAAACTAAGCAAACAGCGATAACCTCTGTTTCATTTCACCAGGCCCCTCTGTCATAGAGGCCCTTGGAGGAGCTTCAGAAGGTCTCTTCAGGTCTCACAGCTGAATTACAAACTTTCGTTGTTCTATATTCACACCCTGGGACATTTTATTCCATCTGTGAATTGTGATTCAGTAATAAATTATTTTCAAAGGAAGGACTTAAATACACAGCTTGATGTCTTGTTAAAATGAGGCCTCATTGTCATCACCTGAGGGAAAACATTCCTGCTTGTGACAAGCTCCATTCGTAACCTGATTGCTACCCAGGAACAGCTCAAACATCCTGAAGGTGAAGCCATGAGGAACAAGGGGTAGAGGGAACCCCTGGATGGAGAGGTGTTCTGCTGTGGAATATTCCTTTACACTATGTCACTGTAAATGGTTTAATAGAAAGCAAATGGCCAATAGCAGGGCAGGAGTTGTAGCCAGGACTTCTGGGCAGAGAGAACTCTGGGAAGAAGAAAGGTTGAGGCACACAGCAAGCAGGATGGGCAGTACAGAGATGAGGTAATAAAGCCATGGGGCAGAAAGTAAATTAATAGAAATGGGCTAATATAAGTTATAAGAGCTAGTTAAGAACTAGCCTAAACTAAGGCCAAGCTTTTATAATTAATAGTAAGTCTTGCCGGGCAGTGGTGGCACATGCCTTTAATCCCAGCACTCAGTAGGCAGAGCCAGGCAGATCTCTGTGAGTTCGAGGCCAGCCTGGTCTACAGGGCGAGATCCAGGACAGGCACCAAAACTACACAGAGAAACCCTGTCTAAAAAAAAAAAACAAAACAAAAGTCTCAGTGTTTTTTTGTTTTTTGTGAGCTGGCAGCCCAAAGAGAAGGCCAACTACAGTGTACAGTTGACCCACAGCTTTAAAGGTGTGGGCCCTGCGCATCATTCACTAAATCTATTTCAGGATCATGTAAAGTTATCTTCTTGGGCAGAGGTGATATCAGAAGCCACGGTGTGTGTCTCCTGTTGTATTTTCCAGATGAAGGAAGTGAAATCTAAGTTCCAACAGGCAAGGGGCAATTTCAACACTGCACCACCTTGTCAGCTGGCGCTGCCATAACGACAGGATCCTGAAGACTATAACCGCTTACAGTTCTGGATAAATTCCTCATCTGACTCTGGTTTACAGAGGCCTATCTCCAAACAGGACCCCAAGTGCAGACTGCTGCTCTGGTGTGTGAAGCCAGGTCTATACCACTAGATCAGTATTCTTCCAGCTCACCACGGAGATGGCCATCTGCTTGCTCAATACCCACTGAATACTCGCGTCCAATCACAGAATTCATAATTTAGAAGCTCTACAGTAATTTTTGAATTATAAATGTAATACAGATATATGCTTGTTCATAGGGAAAGAGTAAAGAAAATAAACCCATAATGCCACCACACACTAGCAATTGATTTCTTTTCTTCTCTATTATGTGTTTCTATAAATAAAAATTCAAGAACAAAACTAGATCCATAGTTTTTTATTAATCTCACTTTTCATTTTTTTTTAAATTATCTCTTTTATTTTTTGAGATTGTAATACAATTACATCATTTCCCCCTTCACTTTCCTCCCTCCAAACTCATCCACATACCTCTTCTTGCTCTCTTTCAAATTCATGGCCTTTTTTATTACTGTTATTACACACATATATGTATATACATACATATTCCTAAATAAGTAGGTACAAGCTGCTCAGCTGGTGCAATGTTACTTGTATGAATGTTCTCAGGGCTGACCGTTTGGGATTGCATAACCAGTTGGTGTGGTCTCCCCTGGGGAAGACTATTTCTCTCACACTTAGCATTCCTTAGTTGCCTATAGTTCTTTGTGTGGAGTAGAAGCCTTTCTCCTTTGGCTTTAGATTTATTTTTTACTTCCTAGCTTTTTAATGCTTTTGCTATCTGCACCACAGATCATATCATACCTTTATTTGTTTCTTGTATTGTTCTGAGAGTTTCTGTCTGCTTTTAACTCTCCTGATTTTATATTTAGAAAAAGATTTATTTATTTTGTATGTATGAGGGTTTTGCTGGCATGGCTGTGTACCATGTGCTTGCAGTACCTGAAGGGGCCAGAAGAGGGCGTCAGGTGCTCTGGAACTGGAGTTACAGATGGTTGTGAGCTACCATGTGTGTACTGGAAACTTAACCCTGGCTCTCAGGCAGAGCTGCCAGTGCTCTTAACCACTGAGCCATCTCTCCAGGCCCAATTGTTCTAGTTTTTAACTTTTAATTTTGTAATGATTTCAACAACTGTACTATTTTGAATGATCAAATGAAGAAATACTGCCTTTTCAGTCATATATATATGCTAGATGAGGAGCTGACCCATCTTTCCTCTATGCAACATTGATATATGTCAAAACATTCAGCTTAAGAGGTTTTAGATTTGTGGTCATTATTTCTGAAATATACATATATGTGTGTGTGTGGAGCTATCATTCGTGTGAAGTATGCATTTCATCACAAAGGATTTGAGTTGGCGTTTTTTTTTCTACAGTAATTACTTTTATAAGGTAGAGACATTCAACGAGTTGATAGGATCCTCAATCAGCAGCCAGTATTCTTGCAGACTCTTAGAGAAACTCTCCCTCTTCTTGGGCAAAGCTTCAGATTCGAGCACCTATTCTGAACCACAGCTCTAGGCTAGATTGCCTGGGGTACAGGACCTAGTCAGTCTGCTGAGCCAGGGATGTGTATGGAACAGTCCTTGGTTCTGACACCAGCAGGCCAACACATACAAAGATGTCTTCTTCAGGAAGTGAGCCATAGGCGATTGACACCCCTCTAAAGCCTCCTGTCCCTGATCCGTAGCGATCCAGTCAAGTTTCTTCTCCTGCAGAACTCCACCTTCGTTTCTATTTGGATGAGAAGCATGCATCTGCAACAGAGATGCTTGAACCCCTGCTGCATTACATGCTCGCACTTGGAAACGTTGGCTTTATTTTGCTACAGTGTTGATATATTTTGACAGGATGCTGTCTTTTCTTATGTAACAGCAGGCTAAGCAGTTGACAAGACAAGCAGCAGAGATGCCGAGCTAAGTGTAAGGGCACCATGCCACGCTGGTGTCAAAGAGGAACTGGGAAGGAGACAATGGGACTTTGCCTTCTAACAGTGTGGTCCTGCCTCTGAAGGTTATTTTCTTTAAAGCTGTGCTCTGAAAGACTCAGTGTGGATGGTATAGCATCTATTTTCAAAGAGAGACACACTGTTCTTCACTAGTAATATTTGTGTGGTAATTATTCCTTCTTTGTTTACTATTAGTGTTTTTTGAGTGCCAAAAAAATTATAACATTCAAAAAAATGTGCCGTAAAACAAATGAAGCAGAGAACTACTGAGCTGGAACTTTTCTATTGTTAGTCAGAGACACAGCCAAGACACACTATTGCCTGGAGAAAACGATGGCCAGAGAAAACAGCCAGCCCTAAAAATGGGTTCAGCTTTGCCTTCATTCAAGTCAATCTGGGACACTGTTCCTGTTCCGCTAGCTTCTAACTACAGGAGAGAGCTCCCATCAGTGAATTACATCCGATAAAAATTTCCATTTCTTGGAAAAACATTCATCTATATATATATATAAACTCCTCTTGGAGTTTATACTGGGGGACTACAAACATAGAGGCATTTCTGTCGTTTAGATAACTCATATAGTTTTAGTTTCCCAGTTTACCTTTTTTTTTTTTTTTTTTGGTTTTTCCTTTTTTTTAAACCTTAACTCTGTGTTCTCACATTCTTAATTTTCAAATAATTTTGATTTTCTTTCTAGAGACACAAACTGATTTCTCTTGCAAAAATGGAAGAACACCTCACCAGTAGTTCTCAACCTTCCTAATGCTGCAACTCCTTAATATAGTTCCTCATGTTGTGATGACCGCCAACCATAAAATTATTTTTGTTTCTGCTTCATAACTGTAATTTTGCTACTGTTATGAATCATAATGTAAATATCTGATATGCAGGATATCTGATATGTGACCCCCATAAAAGGGTCGTTCGACTCCCCCCCCAAGGGGGTCGAGACCCACATGTTGAAAACCAGTGTATTGCTGTGACTAAATTTACATTTCTGAGTTCTGAGTTTCTTCTTACTTCTGTATGTCTGCAAGCCATGAACTTGCCGTGTGCTGCTATCACACTGACTTTTGCTCTGTGTGTTTTTGAGAGCACATGCCTCAGTGCACAGTGAGACAGTTGTTGTTGTTGTTGTTGTTGTTGTTGTTGTTGTTGTTGTACTGTCTCCTCTAAAGCTTTGCTGTTCTTCCCGCTAATGTCCTCAGACCCAGGCTAAAGTTTATGTTCAGATGCAGACCCTTCATCTCTATAGACATGTCTGTTAAATCCAAGTGTTACACCATTCCCTCATCCCACATGAGAAACAGATTGAGGAAGACAGCATCTAAATCTCTGAAGAAAAAAAAAAAAAACTAAATGTATCCATTCGCCCTAGAGTAGTCCCTGCCAACTCCATAAAAAAGGATGTTCACAGGATTTGTTCCTAGAATCCTTAATTTCTAGTGATGAGGAATAGGTAAGCCATGGATTGTGTATGCCAATTTATTTCTATTGGTCAGTGACCTGGATAAAGAGGTCTTTTACCACACTGTAGTTTAAAAGTCTCTGTTGAGATTCCTTTGGCCCAATGATTTCTTTGGGTTGTTTTGCCTTGTCTATAATAAAATCATGATGACATGTCTTTTTTCCTTATTGACACTATGGAGTATCTCTGTAATTTGGTATTGTTGGCCTTGTTCATGTAGATATCTGAGCATAATTCTTTTCTGGTGTATAAGAAATCACTGATATTCTTAGTTTTCATTGCTGTAGCAATCCATTACCCTCTTCCTTCCTTTATTCCTTCCTCCCATTCTGTACTTTCAAGCACACACTCTCTCTCACACACACACACATTCTGACACACTCACACATATTCATACACACACTCACACACTCATATATACTCACACTCACACACTCTCACACACTCACACTCTCTCTCACACACATACTCATACACACTCACACACACATTCATACACACACTCATATATTCACACACACACACTTCACAGCACTCACAGAAATTTATCATTGCTATTAAATGGCTCTTTGATTGAAAAGCATTTAGACAACTGAGCTTAAAATGGTCAAGATGTCCTTGGCACTTGTGATTCAGTAGAAAAATCAAATAAACAACCCTTTGCTGTTTCGAGTTATATTTTCTATAGCTGGGAATTTGAGAATAATTATTCAATTCATTTACCAAGGTGGCTGGATAACAACTATGTGAGAATTGTCATGTGAATGAGCAAGTAATAATTGTCTGCCTTTACATCCACACTCTGTCTAAAGATGCCTATGTAATTACACATCTCTCCAGACCTGGACCTGAAAACATTTCCACCCTAAAGAGAAGAAAATGTCTACTCAGTATTTGTACAAGTAATTTCTCATCCAAGTACACCAGTCTACTTTCACTGGAAAGGAAAGAGGGTTAATAAATCTACAGTAACTTATAGACCAATTTTAGCCAAAAATTTCAATCACTTTTCAGAACTTAAGAGCAGTCTACTGCTTTGAAATTAATCTCTTTTTTCTTTCCTTTTTTTTAATCATCTGCTAAGAAGCAGTGAAACAGTCCAAATAAAAATAGCAGAAATTAGACAGAAGGGAACTTAGGCATGAATGAACTTTTCGTTTGTTTGTTTTTCAAAAAGCAAAGTAGTTCTAGCTATATAGAAGATTCTCAATGCATTTCTCCCCCTAGAGACAGGGCCCATGTAGCCTAAGCTAGTCTCTAATTTACTATGTAGCCAAGGATGACCATGAACTCCTGATCCTTCTACCTCCAGCTCCCACGTGGTAGGATTTCATGTGTGTGCCTGGTTTTATGCTATATGTCAGATTGGGCCCATGGTTTTATCGGTGAGCATTTGCATAATTAAATATATAACCAGAATAATCAGAATCAGAATTTTGTTATTTTTAACCTGTTTAAAGTCAGGAGATTTACAAGGCAGAATGGTTGTAAGGGACAGAGGGACAAGAAGTTTGCTGTGAGATTATCTCCTAGAAATGTCAGACATGCTACATCCATGAAGTCTCAATTACACCACTGCCTAAACAAGATCTGAACAAGGATGACACCAACAGACACACTGACATGGGAAGAGGGAGCTCACAAAGCCTTGACTCTAGACAAAGAACTACAAGCAACTAAGGAATGCTGAGAACTGGAGAAACAGCCATCCCCAGCGAAGAGCACTAGTTATCCCACACCAAGTGGTCAGCCCTGAAATTATGCATACAAGTAACACTACACAGATGGAGCAGGTTGTATTTATATGTTTGGGAATATGTGTGTGTGTAAAACATACATACATATATATAGCATATATGTAAAAATGTGTGTGTTTGTATGTAAAAACAAAAAAGAGGCTATGAATTTGAGAGAGCAGAGGGGTACATAGGAGGGGAGGGAGGGAAGAAAAGGAAGGGGAAATTATGTCATCGTATTATCATTTCAAAATATTAAATAATTTATTATTTTAAAAAAGAATGAACCAAGCTACCTCGCATGCTGCCTTACCATGCAATGCTCTCCATCACAGCTCACATGCTGCCTTAACATGTAATGCCCTCCATCATGTTCCCATGCATCAAGTGGCTCATTCTCTTGGAGTTCTCAACCTGTACAACCTTGAGGAAAAATAAACATCTATACCTTAAAAATAGCAACAGGAAATGAACTAAGACAATTTTCTAACTTGCAAATTCCAAAACTCAATCTACAAAGCTTACTAGTCACACCAATATTCTGCCAAACACAGAATTCTATTCCATTTGGATCATCCAGGCCCCAGGTAGGCAGATGCTGTACCATCATCTGTGTATGGCTTGCACGACTTCCAAGATTGCTCTGAGTGCTGTCATCCCCTGGAATATGGATGAGGAACACAAAAAACTTATGGAAAAGAATTTGTGGGTCATACCTGAAAACTGTATGCATTATTTTCTCTTTGTATAGTCTATCAGCCAGAACTTTATTACCAAGCTGTAAACAACAGCTGCCAAGGCTTAGAAATGTAGACTGGCTGTGGTTCAGAAGGAAAAAGAGCCAAATTACAGAATCTTTCACCTTTGTCATCGATACGGTGACTCATAGACTTGTAATAAAATTTATAACTGAGAGACTCGAGATGCAACATCTTATATTGGGAATGGTGCAGCCACTGACATCAGACATCTCTAGGCTTAAGATTTGCTCAGACACTTATTATAATTTGACCTTGATTCATATTTTTAACCTCTCTCATCTGTAAAATGGAGTGGCCACTCCCGGTTCGCAAGGGTGTGCTGAAAACTGAAATGATACAGTTAGAAATTTAACAAAGTGCCTGCCATAATGGAAATGCTCCAAAATGCAGCTGTTAATGTCAGGACTTGTTCCTATATAACTCAACACCTCACAAGAAGGAAGTAAAGGGAGAAAGGGTTACTTTGGCTCACAGCTTGAAGAGACGGAGTCCATCATGGCATGGGGCAGAAGTATAAGGAACATGGTCGTATGCTATCCATGGTCATGAAGTAGAAGGTGAACAAGAAGTAGGGCTAGGCTATGCTACCTCAGGACTTGCCACAGTGACTCTTCTTCCAGCAACGCCCAACTTTCTAAACATTCTACAACCTTCTAGAAGAGTATCACCAACCAGAGACCAAGTGTTCAAACATATGAACTTCTGGGGGACATTTCACTCAAACCACACAAGAAGAATGGGACAAGGGATCAGGACAACTTACTGTCTGTCTCACTTATTTAAGCAAAAAAAAAATCTAACTCACATTTGAAAATTCCATTGTCAGACAATTCCATCTTACTATGAAGAAATGATTAGCCCCTAAAAATCAATGGAAAAGAAATGGGGGGGGCAGTCATATATAAATAAAAACATTGTTTCACAGATGTTCTAAGAATAAAATGATAAACCCTTAACACGCATTGCATAAGAGTGGGGTGTTGTAACTTTATAGCAGTTAAGACTTAGGCAGGGTTTTTAGTTTTTAGGGCTCAAAACTAAAACACTCTATCTCCATTTGCAAATACAGAAACCACTGCCTGTGAGCCAGGACAGACCCCCAAACATGACACATTCAGTATGACCCAAAGCCTCAGGGGGCCTTTATAAATCACAAAGCTCATGGCACAAACTGGCCCATGACCATATCCTAATGTGTTCAAACTCCTTGCACCAATGCGGTAAGCCGGCAATATCTTTCATCTCCATCTTGTCATGTTCAATCCAAAGTCTTCATTTGGTTAGAGACAGCTCTGAAAAACTCAAACCTAACAAAACCAGGGGGATAAAGGCTGGAATGTCCTAAACTATTAGTAGAATATAATATGGATGTTGTGTTAGTGTGTGTGTATATGTGTGTTTGTTTTCTTATATGTATATGTTTGTATATGTGAGTATGTTTGTGTGCATGTGTTTGTTTGTATATATTTGTGTGTATATGTGTGTATGTTTGAATATGTTTGTGTATGTGTGTTTGTGTGTGTGTGTGTGTGTGTGTGGTGTGCAGTTATAAGGAAAGAGTAATAGGAAAGCTTCCTCCAGTTATTGATTTTGCAAGAAACTCCTTTGAGATACAGAATTATATCTACCCCAAGTGTTGCTGCTGCCTGGATGTTTTACCCATCTGAGGTTTCAGGGGTGTCATTCTGCAACACTCCTATTTCTCTTCCCCACCTGTGGTCTGGGTCCACACTTAGTTCTTGATTTTCTTGAGGCCATTTACTCATCCCGGATGCTGGCTTTGGTCCATGTGGCAGAAGAAGAGGTTACATAAGGGTCAAGGAGGCAAGCAACAGGAGACAGATAACACAATGGCATTGCTTCCTCTGTGTTCACAAGGTGTTAGTGGATTCAGGGGGTTGCTCTAACGACTAATGAAGATTTGGATTTCTCCTGCCTCTTGGTTCCTTCTCATGGCTGTAAGAATCACAGTAGAATAGCTACTCAGGGTACTCTACTGGCAATAATGTCTGAAATAGTCTTAAAACATGCATGCCTACCTTTAAGTGGAGGAGTGATGTTGTGGCAATGCATAGCCACGGTGTGAAAAGATTCAGAGGGAAACAAAACATAAGTGGGAAAATCTGGGCCCACAGTGAGTGGAGCCAAGTTCAATACAGCACAGAATAGACATGGCTTAATCTAGTTTTTGTACTGAGAATGTCAGGCAAGCTAATGTCACAGTATGGAGATGCACGTGGGAATAGGATTGTTGGGTCTCAAATCTCACAGTGGGAGTCCCTGCAAGTCCCAGAAGGAGCTTGAATCAGGCAAGGGGTAGACTGCGGGATGTACAGATCTCTAACCTCACTCTGAGACAGCCACTATTCCTGTGAGTCTTAACAAAAGCCTAAAAATTTAGGTGAAAACAGGGTCTAGGTTATGGACCATGGGTTGCCAATCTCACACAGAGTCGGGCAGAGGCTCCAGGGACTCTGACAGGAACCTAGAGGTGGGTACATGGGTAGGGAACCAAGCTTTAGATCTCTAGCCTCACTCAGGATCAGTCAGAGCTCCTGTGGGTCCCAGCAGAAACCTGCAGATAAGCAAGAGCATAGGGAACTGGGAAACAGGAATAGGCACAGGGAACCTCTGGCTTAACATTGGGTCAGAGTCCCTGTCGATGCCAGCAAGAATTTGGAGACAAGCCAAGAGATAGTGGGATAAGTCACATATCTCTGACTATACACAGAGTCAATCAGAATCCCTAAGGGTTCTGGCAGGAGTCTGGAAATTTGTGAAGGACAGGAAACCAGGTCACATACCCAACATCAGTCTGGATGAGTTAGTCTCTGCAGGTTCCATCAGGGGTCTGGAAATGAGCAAGGGAATGGGGAACTGGGCCACATACCAACTTCAGTCCAGCTCTATCAGAATTCCCACAGAAGTCTAGAGGTGAGCAGGGGCATCCTTACGTTGATTAAGGACTCAGAGGAATGGCAGCAAACTTCTCCCATGGACATGATGCTTAGTTTTATTTTTTCCCCCCTCTGGGCCAAGGATAGAGGTATTAGGGTAGGCCACAGTCAGTAGTTTCCTTTTTGCCTTATTCTTCCATAATACATCTTATCTCACAGGTCAAGAAGCTAACGTGAATGTTTTGCCAAGTACTAAGTCCCATTACATATGGGCAGGACCAAGGAAACATCATCCGTGTAGGTTCACAGCATAGACTCACAGTAGAGAAATTCTTAGCCAAGATTCCTTTTACTGAAGTTCTAGAGGCAACATCAAATCCCCAGGGTCCAACGCAAGTCTGAACCTGTATCCAACCATCTTCCACATCTAGAATTCCCTCTTCCTGGTGTACATTATCCTAGCAGATGTCTATAGTCTGTTTGGAAAAGGATACAGTGGATTGCTACTGATTACTAAGGATATAAAGAATTACTTCATCATAGGTCCCATGTTTCTCCTTTAATCTACAGATGAGGAATCTGAGATCTGACCCAGATCCAAGAACTGAACAATGAATTGGGACTTTTATTGAGGTGATTGCCCTTAGCATTCTGATCATCTATCTTGGGTTTATTTCAGTTGTATGACTTAAGCAGTATCCTTCTTAGCTGCTTGTCCATCTAGCCCCTAGAAAAAAATGGTACCCGTTTTAGTATCTTCATAGTTCTGTAGGTTGGGGCCCTGGCTGCCTCTCTCATTTGCCATTTACTGAAATAATTGTTAGCCTCTGTCTTCTGATGGTGAAACTGCCCGCTGGACTCAACTATTTCAGACCCTTGATCAGCTCCACTGTTCTATTTCCAACCATCAGGTTCATTGAAAGCTTCCAGCTTCTCTATGATTGTAGCACACTTTCCACCAGCATCTTTCTTATTGCCACATGATTTAACTGTGTGTCTTCTGGACTCTGCCACAGAACAGCGCTAGCTGTTGGGTACCCACGACCACATTCTGCTTTTCTGAATCTTTACCCATGTCCTGCACCATCTGCTAGTGGGCCTTAACTTTTATTACCATTAAGCAACAAACTCAATGAAATCTCCCTATTCCTGACTTCCTCCAGGAATCCACATGGCAGGATAGAAGAATAAAAAGAGACATGCCTGGAAGATAACTTCCTACAGTTTAAATAAGATCTCATCTTGTTTTGTCTCTGGAAGCAGAGTTCCAGGAAAATGTCATCCCACCTCACAATTAGGCAAATTGGTTCCCAAACAAAAAACTGGTGAATAATTTTTAGATCCTCAGAAAGCAAGAACATAGCTGTGTTAGAAATTCTACCAAATAAATTTGTTTTTATTAAGAAGTTGTGTCATTCCTTATTGAAGGCCACAAGGATGACAGAACTCCATCTGCCACACAGAAGATAATTATCCCCTAATGATCAGAGAATTTATAGACATGCAGCTAATGTTAAAAAATGGCTAGAAACTAAGGAGTTTGTAGAACACTACTTTCAGTCTGCAAAATTCAATAAAACAAGTGTTTGTTTTTATCCTGAAACAAAACTCAAGTAATTTATCTCCTTGCCTCTGCTGAGCCAGTTGCTAAAACAAGACCCGGCTTTGTTTTCATGATCAGCCTGCTCCCCTCTGATGTTTGCTTAGATATTGTCAAGTCAATTTCATTTTGAACCTTCACGGGCTAGCAGTCTGCAATATGCATAGAGTAATTGCACCGCCATTGGAGAGCATCCAGAATTGTAAATGCTTTATTCTACTTTCACCAAGTAGAAAAACGGATTTTCATAGGAATGTGCTCCTGTGAACAGCTTGGAAAACTCTATCTAAAAAGAAGAGTCAACACTGAGGAAGATGAGCTGAGAGGCACCTTGACCCAAATGAGCTTCCTCTTCCAAGACCAGATCCAAAAAAAACTTGCAGGTCCTCACATCCATTTCATAAAATAAACTTCATAGAAAACTAGACCTTTATAGAGGGAATTCATCCATGTATTGAAGTGAAAGTGGTCTCCAGCAAATTCAGGACTTTCTGTCTTCGTGTCCATCTGCTTTCATGTTAAAATGGGGAGGAGTCTCTGTGGGTGTGGCTTGCTGGTGGAGCACCTGCCTAGCATGCATGCACAAGGCTCTGGGTTTCATCCCCAATGCCACAAAAATGAGTGGATTAAAAAAAAAAAGTTCTGTCTCTTTTGCTGGCTTACCAACAATTCAAGCTAGAACTCAGAGATCAAGTCTGGAGTGATTTCATCATGATTTTGACAAGTCACATCAGAGTAACCAGACCAAACTCGGGGAAGGCATTGGTCAGTCCCTCTCAGGTTCCCACTGTGTACTAAGGAAGGTACCTAGGAAAGGACAATACAAATCCTTTGGGAGAAATAGAATAAAACAGATTCACTTGAATTACCCATTTCTAGACTCTGAGACTATGGATCTCAGTAAGGTAAACCACATTGCAAAGTACTTCTCTGGTTCCCAAATTACTTTTCTCTCCATTTTAGCTTCAAGAAAATGACATTCTTGATTTTGGCAAGGTCTGAGTGGATTCTGTTTGGGGTTAGTTTGCAATATTTACAATGTTTCAGGGCCCAAGATGATTGGAATCTGTTTCCTTGGTGACACTACATTAAGATACATATCACCTGAATACTGTAGTTATTGTCAGCACCATGGGGAGACTGGAGACGTACCTTAGCCTTCTCATACCACTTTTGTTAGGCAATGATGATTTGGGATCTTTCAACTCCTAGAAAAGGAAGACATCATTGAAAACTCACTTTTCCTCCTTTAATAGGACAACCAATGAGTCTGTGGAAAACACTGTATTAGTAACTGTGGTCCTCAACTCCATCTGCATCCCAGTGACACTCAGATTTATCTTTCCTTCCCTTAAGAAATTAGCGTAGAAGATGAAAAATGAAGAGCCGTTGCCAAACGCACAGGCCTTAGAGTTGTCAGAAAATAAATGTTGTGTCTCTAAAACAAGAACTAACAAAAGAAGAAAAGCCTGTAGTTTCACTCTGGTTCCCTTATTCTCACTCAACTTCTTTTTGGTCTTCCAATCGTTTTATAGTTTGATATTTATACATGGTACTCATGAGTGGGAGGTAGGAAAAGGAGTTATTTTGTGTGGGCACTAGCATTTAAGCCATTAATTACCCAGACCTAAGACAAGTGACTGAATAAAAGTAAAACAAGGAAAGAAAATCATCCATTGTGACAAATGGAATTATTTCAGCTTTTGGAACAAAAAGAAACTTAACAGAAATAATTTGTTATCAGACAACCAACTGATAATGTATGACCAGCACCTCAATATTCCGAAAGCTGGGGTCTCTAAGGTCTCTTTGAACTCTTTAGAGGTCCACAGTGACAGCTAAGATCTAGACAGTCAAACAAAAAGAGAAATCAGTTCTAATGTATTTGTAAACTTTGCCAGAAAATTCTCTATATCCAAAATTACCTTGCATGTTCAGTCCTAACTGCAAGAGAAACTTCAAGCATGAGTATTTTCTTCCTGGCCCCTGTTACAGAAAAGAATAAAAGGTAATATGGCAAGGAATGATTGCTTTGCTAATTAACATTCTGACACATCTATGATGTCTTTCTCTATAGATCAGCCATAAGAATTATACCAAACTGTTCACCTTTGGAATAATTTTGAGAGGAGAAAGGCTATTAAGATAATAGCCAAGAAAAGACACTAAATAAGGGCTACTCTGATGAAATCAGGATATATGGTTGCTTAGGGTTTCTATCATTGTAACAAATTATCACAGCCAAAAGAGAGAGTCTGTGCAGTTCTGAGTTTAATTTCTAGACTGTTCTCCCAAAGAGTCTGGGTTTTTAGTCTTTGTTTGTTGTGTTACTCGCCTTATGAATAAGCATGAGCTTCTTAATGAGACCAATTTCCCTCCATATCTTAACTATCCATTCAGTTTCTGTTGTTGTTGTTGTTATTGTTGTTTACTCTTAGGCTTAAGCCTTCTTAGAATTTAGAAAATTTCCCTTGACTGTACTGGGATTGTCTACTTTTTCTACTAGCTCATATTTTCTAGAAAGATGTCATAGAACAAAATCACACTTTGGGTATTTCTGCCCTCTCTTCCCAACCCTGAAAGCATAAACTGAATGGATTTGAAATGTGTGTTTGGGGCTTAAGCTCTACCTCCCACTGGAACATGATCTCACTCTTCCGTTGATGGCACCATGCTCGCAGCCATTAAGCACCTGACATGATATTGACTTACAATTACACAGCAGCGTTTAGGGAAGATCAAGACATACAATCCTGAAGGAATCAATTTGGGCTCAGCATCTCTTTTAACTGATCAATAAAACATTGGTTTTGTGAAAACTCTGGATTTACTTTTAAATCCTTTCACTGGTATCATCCAATGGCCAGTAATTGAAAAATGTGACAGACACAAAAGTTTAAGGATCAGTTGCTGTGAAAACCTATACTTACCCTCAAGAGTAGCAGTTCCCAGAATGTGGCTCCCAGAGACCCCAGAATCCAAATGAACTCCAAGAGACTTTGCAAAAGCACTTTCAAGGAGTGCAAGGGTCAAAACTACTTTTCATAACACTATCATTATTTTTCTTTAAAACTATGTTGGCACCTACATTGAGAGTTCAAAAGCAATGATGGATAAAACCTCCAGTGGCTAACAAAATCAAGTCAGCAAGTGGCACCAAACTCCTCCATGTCATTATATTCTTTACCAACACATATAAGTCAGAGTGAGACACCAAATGCTTCCTGTCCTTGTATTCTTTACCGGCGTGCATGTGTAGGAAAACAAAGTTCCAATTTCACATAAGAATGTCCTTGATGATGCAATACTTTTAATCTTATTAATTCTTAGCCCTTGAGCACAACTTAGTATGCTCTGTGCCAAGACTGGAAGTACACATAGCACTCTTGGACTGCACTGTGTGTGGCTGGAGACAAAGCGTTGTGTAATTAAGTTGTGACCAACCCCCCACCATTCACTAATTCTTCATGAACCACTATTTTTAAAACTGAATAAAAAATGACTAATGGACAAATAATAATTGTTTAGATCGACTTTTCAAGATACTTTCTCAAAGATGAATAATAAAAGTCTTTTCTTTGAGGGGAAGGTTTGTTACCAATAGGAAAATGTAATATTCACAACAAAAATGATTGTGTAAAACATGCACCTTCCATAATGAGTTTAAACACTTGCCAATGTGTGGTTTCTAAAAGAACAGTGTTGATGACAATAAATGTGGCTCTCTCCTATCTTAGGATAAAAATATCACTATTTTGATCTGTACCATCAGTAAAATCAGTGCTTTCTAAATGATCAAGACATAGTATTGTAAAGTCATGTCCTGTTAAAAGAATTACTCAGAGTAAAACATAGTATTTAGAGTCTATTTTGCAGTTAATCTTTTATAAATAATAGCTTATCAAATGATTAGAGAATGTTGAAGAGAAATATCTACAACTATCTGAAAAGTATATGAAACCCTCCTTTCTGAGCTAGGCACAGTGGCCTTGCTATAGTCTGTAGTCTCTGTAGGAGGCTCAGATATAAATATCATTTAGCCCTAGGAGCTCAGGTCTAAGGTGGGTGGCATAGTGAACCACTGTCTACAGGGGGCAGTGGAGGGCAGACAGAGACAGATAGGGAAATGAAACATAAATATGTAAAGTGGTACATAGATTTGGTCTTTTGTACGGCCCAGAATTTCTTAGAAGCCACTCATTAATTATATTAAGTCACCTTCTTATGAATTTATCTTGTCCTTGGTGGGATGTTCCAGTTCCTCTACCTCGTCTTCAAACTCAGATACTCTGTCTTCTCCTTGAGGAAGGTTGAGGAGACATCCTACAGAACGATAGAAACTCTTTGTCAGCTGTACATCTGACAGAGAACTGATATCTAGACTACACAAAGAACTCAAAAGCCTAAACAAGAAAACAACTCAATTCTTAAAAAATTAGGCTAGTGAGCTGAGCAGAGAGTTCTCAAAAAGAAATATTTGACAATAAATATTTTTTAAAAGTGTTCACCATCCTTAATCATCAAGGAAACGTGAATTAAAACTACTTTGAGATTTCATCTCACCACTGCCACAATGGCTTTCATAAGTAAAACAAATGATAACAAATGCTAGCCAGAGGGTAGAGAAAGATGAACCCTTTATTCACTGTAGGTGGGGGTATAAACTGATACAGCCATTATATAAACCAGTGTTGAGGTTTCCCATAAAACAAAAATTAAAAATGGGCCTACCACATGACCTAGCTACCCCAGTCTTGGAGATATAGAGATATAGATATATACCCTCTTCCTACTAGATACATATTTCTTCATCCGTGTTCATTACTGCTCCCTTCACCTAGCATAAAAAATGGAATAATCCTAGATAGGTATCAGCTGATGAATGAATAGTGAAAATTTTACTTAGCCATAGAAAAATGAAAATATAAACTTTGTAGGGCAATAGATGAAACTAGCAAATATACTCGGGGGGTAGCCCAGGCTTGGAAAGACAAATACTATATATCCTCTCATACAAGCTTCTAATTTTCATGCGTGTGTCTATGTGGGAATGAGTGGGGGTAGATGCCAAGAAACTGGAACGGGACCATGAGAAGGAAAGAAAATGCTTTAAGGACCAGATAATAAAATACTCGTGATACTAAAGTAAAAAGGAGAATATTTGTGATGGGAGTAATGTACGTTAAGCAGTGATAAGGACCAGGGAAATGGAAAGGAAAATGGAAGATCTCGTATGTTATGTCATCCTTGAAGGCTTTACTTACTTTTAATTTTCTGGCTTCATGGGAGTCCTCCCTTAATAGAATTTACTGTGCTTGGTATCAGTTCTATTCTCCTTGATGTTTGCTCATCCTACTGTGGCCCTCTCTACATGTGTGGACATGCTCGTGTGTATACAGACACACATTAAATGTCTCTGATAGAAGGACTACAGTTTTTATTTCGTGGTTTGCTCATTCACTTAATGACACAATAATTCATACACTTACCAAATATATACTAAGCATACACAGTCAAGAAACAACTCATTTTTTTCTATCAAAGTCTCTGCTGCCCTGTGATGACTGTTCTTGGTTGTCCATTCAACTACATGTACCAGGCTTTTCCTTTTGGGCCACCAGCCAGCTCTCAAATCATGCCATGGAGACTTCCTATTAGTTATGAATGCTCAACCGAGTTTAGGTTCATTTCTGGCTACCCCTTTTAATTTAAATTAACCTGTTTCTCTTTATCTACCTTTTGTCTTGGAGCTTTTTACTTTACTTTTCTTTTCTTTTGTATAACTTACTTTCACTGCTTCTCATGTCTGCTGGATGGTGGCTGCCTGGCTGGCCCCAGGTGTCTCCCTCATTCTCTCCTCTCTTCTCCCTCTCTCATTCTTCTCTCGAGCCTAGATTTCTCCTCCTTTTTATTCTCTCTTCCTGCCATCCCTGCCTATCCTCTCTCTCTGCCTAGCTGTTGGCCATTCAGCTCTTTATTAGACCAATCAGGTACCTTAGGCAGGCAAGGTAAAACAGATGCAATATATCCTTATATAATTAAACAAATACAGCATAAACAAAAGCAGCACACCTTTACACAGTTAAAGTAATATTCTGAAGTATAAACAAATGTAACACATCTTTTCCTAGTTAAAATAACATTCCACAATAACTACATCTGGAATTAATTAAAACCCAAGCATCTGAGCATACCTATGAGGGATTTTTTCCTCAATTAAATCATTTGAAGTGGAAAGACCCTCTTTTAACCCAGATCTTTTGAGGTGGGAAGATCCACCTTTAATCTGGGCCACATCTTCTGCTGGAAGCCTATATAAAGGACACGGAAAAAGGAAGCTTGCTCTCTTTCCCTGCTTGCTCTCATTCTCATGGGCAAGTCCAATCCTTCACTGGCATTAGAACCTACTTCTTCAGGACTCCAGCATATACTGAAGACCAGCTGAGACATCCAGCCTCATGGACTAAACAATTACTGGATCCTTGGGCCTTCCATTGGCAGACAGCCATTGTCAGACTAACTAGACCACAGCCTGTAAGCCACTCTATAGATAAATTTATTCATTCTCTCAGTTCTGTTCCTCCAGAGAACCCTGGGAAACACACACACCAATATTCATAATGTGTTTACCTGGCATCTCTTGCATATATTAGGCCCTCAGTGAATGTCAACCAATCAGTCTAGTATGTTTGCCAAATATGATATTATATCTAGAAAATTATGTGTGATAAGATGTATTTATATCTATCAAGTTATTATTTATTTGGAATATCAGATTGCATATGTATTGTAAATCCTTAATTTATAATCTCAGACAATCTGATATATATATATATATATATATGGAAATACATGTTAATGATTTAACAATATCTCTTATACAACTAATCTATTCCGGGAAGAAAATTGTGTCATACATATTATATAATACTTTGTCTTTTTCACATAAATGAGCATAGAACTTTATCTTATTTTTCACTGGGCCTAGTTTTATAAAAGGTTTCTTAATATTAAAAATGTCAAGCTTAAAATTAGGTCATAATAATAAAATTTGTAATTGGGTAGCAAGAGAAAAAAATAAAATAGGAAGACGTTTTTATTTTTGCCTTTAAGCTCCATGAACCCAGATTTTTTTTTCCTTATAATTCAGTCAGAACTTACAGCAAGAGAAGTCAGCTATCTTTTACTTATTGAGAAATTTGGAAGACTTGAAAAAATACATAGTGCTATTGCATTTACTCTTTATGTTCTGAAATTATTGAAAGGGTTAAATTTTCCCACTCTCACAACTGAATTTAGGTTTCAGTTCTCTGAGGAGGACAAAACAGGTGTCTCTCCCAACAAAGAGCCATTTGTCCACAATGCCCTTACATTCGGGGTTGAGGGAGGGAAGAAACACAAGGTCTAAGTCAGCCTCACAATGTCTCAAGGACAAATCCTGCAGCCCCCTTCTGAGTCATGTCCAAACTTGCCCAACCTTTTGCAAGAATGTCCAAAAATGATAAAGACTAAAACTCTGCCAATTAGAAATATACTAATGTAACTGCTGCTTGCTTAACCAATTATGTATGAGATGACCTAACCGTCCCTGAAACTCCCCTTAGCTATGCTAAAAAGGACCCTACACACTCCTCTCAGGATCGTTGCCATTTTGTACAGGTTAATGACCCCACATATGCTGGAGTATTAATAAACGCTCTCTGCTCTTACATAGCATTTGAGTCTGAGGTCTCTTTCAGTGTTTCCTCAGATTCTTACAGTATAGATTTCTGCTTAAAGAAAAGATTATTTACTATTCTAATCTTACAGAAGTTCATTTAGATGTAGAGACTTTGGGTCTAGTTAATTTCAGCATGTGATTTTTTTGCAAGTTTTTTATAATGAATTTTACAAAATAGTATTTATAGTTGCTGACTTTATTATTTATTAAAGTTTTTAAATAAACTAATAATGGTTTTTGGTTTGGTTTGGTTTGGTTTGGTTTGGTTTGGTTTGGTTTGGTTTGGTTTTTCAAGACATGGTTTCTCTGTGTAGCCCTGGCTGTCCTGAAACTCACTGTGTAGACCAGGCTGACTTTGAACTCAAAGATCTTCCTTCCTCTGCCTCCCAAGTGCTGGGATTAAAGACGTACACTAACTACCCAGAGAGAAAAATATTTTGTTTATAAGTGTAAATTTCAGCATAGTATATCTTGATAGTACGAACTCTGCTACCGAAAGCTCTCAGAGACCCTCAACCATCTTTAAGACTATAAAGAAGTTTTAAGATTTTAAATCTTGAAAAATACTGCCTTAGTAAAATGTCCATAAATAACAAAAGGTGAATAATCAGTTTCATTTTTTTAATGATCAAACTTCCTTGTGCTTTTTTTCTTATTTTTATTATCAGCTGATATCTAAAGGTTGTACATATTGATTGGGAACATGTGATGTACTGGTTTGTGAATACTTTGCACGGTGATCAAATCAAATCCATTACCTTAACGCTCTATCATCTCTTGTGACATCTTGATGTGACTTACTCTAGAGTCAGTGTCTTTAGTTGCAAACAACCACACCAGCCCTGACTGCCGTTTCCTCTCCAGCATCCAGCATCAGCTTCCCCATGGTTTACTAAACTGCTAAGAGTTCAAAACCACTTTTCTCAGCCAATAATCACCATGTCGGGGAGATGTTTCCGTTGGCAATCCTACTACTATTTTCTGGCTAATCTAAGGATGGGCAATCCTGTGTGGTTCAATCAGTAGCCACACTGGAAAAGAGACCAGCCAGCCTGACACTGTTGTACAGAGCAGAGAACTTTGAGTGAGGACTATTAAAGCCAGAACAAAAATCTCTTGTAACAACAAAGTAGGTGATGTGTCTCAAAGCTCTGTGTCATCCCTGAATTCACTAGAGAAGTGACTTAGACCAGGCTCATAAAATTAATGCTAGGACCTAGAACAGAATTCAAGTCTCAACCATCCTCCAGAAACCTTGAAATTACTTCATGTTTTGATATCTTTTTCCAGCATCTAATGCACGAAGGGTCATTCTCCTGACACTGTCCACAACTAACATCCACTAATCTTGCCACTGGATACCCTAAGCTATTCACTTAATGAACTTTGGATCCTACCCTCTTTCTATAGAAACCAGGCAGTGCGCTGCATCCTTCTCTCTATCGTGACTAAGATGTTTCTGTTCACTGATGCTGTGGATGCTGTTTGTGCAGGACAAAGTCTATCTCCTTCCTTTCTCTGGCCTTTTGGTCTGTGCTCTTCTCCCTCTTGGTTCCTCCCTTCATGAAAATAACTTTTTATCTTTCTGGGGGATGCTGCAAAGCAGGCATGTGGATCTATTGACAAGTCAGTATCAGCAAAGGAAATGGTATCTGTTAGCAAAATTTTAAGTTCCTCTTTTTCAGGAAAAAAAAAACATTTATTTAAATTATTCCCCAAGAGCATTAACAATACCATTGGTGGGTAAGTACAAAGAAAGCCACACTGAAGCAAAGCTCTGGAATGGTCAGTAATTACAGCTGGTATTTCTGTGGTTGGAGGGGGCTTTCAGAGGGTTTGGGTGGGAGGTGTTTAACTTTGGAGACATTTCCTTCCTTTTCATTCACTCCTTTGCAAATCACAAAGTTGTTCCAATTTAATTCTAAGACAGAACCAGAAAGTGAGAGGAAAAGTCTTTTAAGAACTTAACATGACACCAGACCTTTCCAATTATGCTTCTGAACAAAGCAGCAGCCTTTGTTGGGAGAACCAGCCCCTTTCCAGATCCCCACTTACACTTCCTTCTCAGCAGCAGAAACCACTAGGATTAAGCATGAAACCCTCTGTTTTTGCAGTATGATCCTACTGAAGGGCATTCCTTCCTCTGAACAGATTCCAGGCCAGTGGCTGGCAGATAATAAATATATCAGTCTTGTATTATAAGAAAGAATCCAGTGTATCATTCACTCAAGTTTACTCTTGATCTTACTATCATAAAACCAAATTGGATACAATTACAAAGAAGAGAAACAACACTAGGACTTGAATTTTGATGTTGTTTTGCTTTGTTTATTTGGATAAAGTGGGTCCCAAAAGCTAACCACATTTTGATTGAAAACTAAGTTACTTTAATCCACTAAAACTCAGTTTACCCTTGAGTGAATAGCTCACATTGTTGCGTATGTTTTATTTTGTGACCTTCTCATGTTATTCCATTGCACATAGCAGCCATGTGTCCCAAGCAGCCTAGAACTGCCCAAATTATGTGAAATGTGTTCTTGTCCATAAAGTCAGAGTAACATATAAAGCACTGCAATTTAATATTCATCTTTCCTGGAATTTTATTTTAATTCAAAAATGGGTATTCTGTAAGCTACCTTTTTATGGCATTTTCTCTTGTAGAGTTACTGGCACTACATAGAACAAATGTTCGCCTTGTTTATTTTTCTTTGGTTGGTTGGTTGGTTGGTTGTGATCATACCATTTAGTCTAGGCTGGCCTGGAACTGACTATGTAGCCTAGGCTAGACTCAAGCTCCCGGCTATATTCCTGACTCAGCCTCCCTATTATGTGATTATAGGTGTGAGCCACCATACTAGCCTTCCCCATGGTCATTGCTACTGAATAAACTAAACATTTAGTGGATGAATTTGTGAGGCAACTTTTATAACAGTGATTCTTTTATGAAAAAAATACTACTATTCAAACTTTCATTTCGAAGTATCATAAGGAAGATAATACTGCATGATGGCTAAGAAGAGAACTACTTAAGTTAGCATTTCTGAAGTATTTCATCTCTGTGCGGTTCTGTTTCCATCTGCCAAAGTAAACATTGATTCACCTGTACATTGGCTAGTGAGGTTGAACACTTACTTGTATGCTTACAGCCCATTTATGTTTTGAGAGGTGCATGGTGGTTCCGTGAGCTCATTTATTATTGGCATTGGCATTGTTTGCACTTACACTGTTTAGTTTCTGTATAGTCTAGATATTCATCTTCTGTCAGAGGCACAGCTAGAAAATACTTTCTTCTGTTCTGTAGGCTGTCTCACTACTCAAGTAGGTATTTCCTATGCAGTTCAAAATCTTTTTCGTTTCATGGCATCCCATCTTGAGAAGTACCCACAATAAAAGTAAAAATGTCTAATGAAAGAACAACACTCAACTTCATATGGGAAAAACAAAAAACCCACGATAGCTAAAACAATCCTGTACAATAAAGGAATGTCTGGAGGGATCACCATCCCTGACTTCAAGCTGTACTACAGAGCTGTAATAATAAAAATTGCATGGTATTGGCACAAAACAGACAGTTTGCTCAATGGAATCAAATAGAAGACCAAGAAGTAAATCCACACACCTATAGACACTTGATTTTTGACAAAGAAGCCAAAATTATACAATGGAAAAAAATAAAGCATTTTCAACAACTGGTACAGTTCTAACTGGATGTTGGCATGAAGAAGACTGCAAATAGATCTGTATCTATCACCCTGCACAAAACTCAAGTACAAGTGGATCAAAGACCTCAACATAAATCCAGTTATAACTGAACCTGATAGAAGAGAAAGTGTGGAATAGCCTTGAACCCATTGGCACAGGAGACAACTTCCTGAACAGAACACCAGTAGTGCAGGCACTAAAATAAACAATTAATAAATGGGACCTCATGAAACTGAAAAGCTTCTGTAAGGCAAAGGACATAGTCAATAGGACAAAATGACAGCCTACAGAATGGGAAAAGATCTTCACCAACCCCACATCCAACAGAGGGCTAATCTCCAAAATATATAAAGAACTCAAGAAACTAGACATCAAAAAAACAAATAATCCAATTAAAAATGGGGTACAGATCTAAACAGAGAATTTTCAACAGAAGAATCTCAAATAACTAAGAAGCACTTAAAGAAATGTTCAACATCCTTAGCCACCAGAGAAGTGCAAATCAAAATACTCTGAGATTCTATCTTACACCTGTCAGAATGGCTAAGATCATAAACACAAGTGACAGTTCATGCTGATGAGGATATGAAGCAAGGGGAACACTCCTCCATTGCTGGTGGGAATGCAAAATTGTACAGCCACTTAGAAATCAATATGGTAGTTTCTCAGAAAACTGAAATTCAATCAACCTCAAGACCCAGCTATACCACTCCACCATACCACAATGACATTTGCTCAACTATGTTCATAGCAGGTTTATTAGCACTTTAAATACATTGGCTAATTGCCTTTTTATTCTCTAAGTTTCTTTTTTTAATTTTTTAAAATTTCATTTTATTTATTTATTTTATGTCATGTGGAGGTCAGAGGACAAGTTGAAAGAATTGGTTCTCCCCTTCTAAATAAGCAAAAGCTAAGGGATTTATTACCACTATACATGCCTTCTTAAAAATATATGAGAGGGTCATATTACAAGCTGAAAGAAAAGGATATTAGACAGGAATTCAAAGACATATGTAAAAGATAGAAATCTCAGTAATAATTGGATAGTTACCACAACAATGATCTTTAGCTGCTTTTATTTTCTACATACTTTGGGAAGGTAATCTATTTAAAGAGAACAAATACTAGTCTAAAAGTAAGTATCAATGTACCTAGATATGTGATGAAGAAAATATATTTTGACACATTGTTATTTCATGTTTTATGATACCCAATATATAAAGATGTTAATTTTTTACTTCAACAATTGAAAGGGATATACAGACCTGTAAAGGAGAAGAGATTTTGTATGTTACTTAAGTTAAAATGGTTATATATTCAAAACAGAATGTTACAAAATTAGGAAATAAAATATAATTTCCATAGTAACTACAAAGAAAATAACTGCAGAAAACACTCAAAAAGAAATGAGAATACAGTTTAACCATTTCACTGTGTGTATGCATGCATGTGCACATGTGTGTATGTGTGTCTGAAGATGATACTGTAAGAAATAAGATATTTTTAAAAAGCTATAAGCCATATAGAAAATGAGTAACAAAATGACAAAGTTAATTTCTTCCAGTATATAATTACTTTAAATGTCAATGGATTCTCTTGTCCAAAGACAGAACCCATGGCTGTTAGAGTAGTTTGATAGTAGAATGTTTGCATAGTCTAAGACTTGTTAGGCCTTGAGTTTATCTACAGCACTGCAAAAAGAAAAGAGATTAATACAACCCATAAAGCTATCTCCAGCTGCATTTTAATCAGAGACTCGCTTTAAGTCCAAAACACAATTTAAAAGTAAAAAGTTGGCAAAGAATATTTCATGTACATAGTATACAAAATCAGTTTAGAGACACAGTATACAAAATCAGTTTAGAGGCGTCTATACTAATATAAGACACAAAAGAAATACAATAACAATAGAATGTATTGTACCCACAAGATCTAAGAGACATTTGCAGAACACCTATACCTAGCCATGCAGCACACAAAATCTTCACACATACATGCAGGATATTTTCATTGTGACTAATACCCAAGGTAAGCAACTTTCCTAGCAGAAAAGTCTAGTCCAGTGACCCATGGCCACTTGGTGTCCTTCTGAGTTATGTGGGTTGGTTGAAGAAAGAGACACTACATGATGTTTTCAGACTTCCTTGGCAGCAGGGTGGAACATGGCATGGAGCTTTGCTGAAGCCTCTTTATTGTTACACAAAAGACACTTTTAGGGAGTCAATTCCATACCAAAACCTCTTATCTGAGGAACAATTACCTAAGCAATTCTCAGCCAGACCAGACTTCCTGGTCTCCAGACTAAGTTATGCAAAGGCTCCATGAATCCTTCCGGAAATGCAACTCCATAAACTTCAGATAATGATCACTGACTATTTACAAAAGGTTACTTCAGAGCCTAGTTCCATCACTCTGGCATTCATACAGTTACAACGGTTCTGTTGAATCTCCCACAATTTGACCCCATTGCTTTGGGGGCTGCAACAAGCAAGACCATCATGGTAGTGTTAATCCCACCGATTGAGAATAAGACCACTATCACAATTTAAAGCCAATTTTGAAGCAAGCTTTAATTAAATACTGGCCAGGTGGATGGGCTCTGGCCAGGTCCATACCCAGGTTCCTTGGAAATGGCCCAGAATCAAATATGGCAAGGGCTCAAGAAGGAAAACCCATAATTCATTGCGTTTCCCATCAGGTCCAATCAGGGGCAAGCATATATCCTGACTATTTCCTGCCTACATACCTCCCGCCCACATGTGATCAAGCACATCTGGTGTAGATGGGACAAACAAACTTGTTTAGGGGAGTGAAAACATGTGGCTCATTATCTCACATAAACAATACCCTCCAGCATTTTGGGAACTATCTGTCCTTGGGCAAGAGGCTTGCAGATCAGAGACATTTTTGTTTCATGGATCTCTAAGGCATAGTAATTAAAACTTAAAATGTAACTTTGGCTCTTACAGTAGGTCCATGGAAAAGCAAAGCTGTTCACTTTCCAACAGCTGGGAAAAGAGAGACAGGAGAGGCCAAGGTCCCAGTATCTCATGAATGACAGTTACAAGCAGAAGCACAAAAACGTGTCTAACTTCTATCCACTAGCTCCTTTGGAGCATATTCTGAAACCAAAGTAATATGCACCTTTAAGTACTTTTTGTTTACTATGTCACCAATGGAAATGTAAGTTACAGTTCCTACAGTTCCGGGTGGAGATGTGAGGAGGACCTGTTTAGAAACTGTACCAATAGACATTCACTGGTAAAATTTGTCTAGAAAGTAATTGGGCATTTCATATTAGGAACTTTAAATTGTCATGCGCTTGGACCTTATGACCCGATTCCTTCCCCAGGAGTCTAAGATGAAACAATCATGCCAGATAATGTAAAAGTTGAATCTCAAAGATGTCAAAAGAGAGAAAGGAAAAGTTTTTTCTTCTTAGAGAAAAAAAATGTTTTTAGCAAAATAAGAAAATAAGAACACCATGTCATCCATCCATAAATGAAATACTATATTTCACACCTTTAAAAAAAATTGATTTTCCAAGAAGTTAAAAAGCAATGAGAAATATCTTGCCGCACAATGCAAGATAACATGAAGCTAGATGTTTAAAGAAAGCATGATATGAGTTGGAGAAATGGCTCAGTTGTTAAGAGTGTTGGCCTCTCTCACAGAAGACCTGGTTCCCATAGCAACTCACAACATCCTTTGACTCCAATTCCAGATCTGACACCCTCTTCTGGACTCCACTGGCCTGTACACACATGATACATAAACTCAGGCAGACACACACATACAAATAAAGTAAGAAATCTTTTTAAAAAAACAAAACATGCATGATAAACATAGAATGTAAATATATTTTTAAATATTAATAATGGTTATCTCTAAAAACTAGTCATATACTCAATTTGATTATAAATATTTGTTTGGCTCACTTTTTTCTACAGTTCTTCTACATCACATTTTGTTTGTTTTGTTTTGTTTTGTGTTTTGTTTTTTGAGACAGGGTTTATCTGTGTAGCTTTGGACCCTGTCCTGGAACTCACTTTGTAGACCAGGCTGGCCTGGAACTCAAAGAGATCTACCTGCCTCTGCCTCCCGAGGGCTGGGATTAAAGGCGTGCGCCACCACCGCTCAGCCTTCCACATCACTTTTAAAGTCATAAAAAAATATGCAAATACTTTTGATCTTATGAAAAACTCTAATTATGGATTCAGCCCCGATGGCTGAACTGTGTGACTGAGTCCATGTGAAATTCATTACCCCAGGATGACAGCTAATTTGTTATCAAGCCAACTCATGAATCAGCCTCACGACCTTCCTCCATTGTGTTCCACACAATTTAGCACTTGATTACACGCTATCTGGAGTGCTGTTTGGGCTTCTTTCCTGTTGGTAGATCTGCTAGTCTCCCCGAATCCAGGAAACACAAGGAAGCACCCATTCTGTTTTGGGCCCTGTGTCAAGCCACTGTCTGTTTGCTCTTTATTTCACCATCACGGCAACTTTAACGTACTTGGGAGTCGCAACCAATTTCCAGAGGTCATCAAAGGTTAAGTGGCTTGGCTCAAACGCAGAATGGCAGAACTGAAATTTAATCATAGGTCTCATATTTCTAGGCCTGCATGGTTGTTTCGCTAAATAGCTTTTGTACTCTGAGAGAATAAATGTTACATCCTTCACTTATTACGCTCACCTAAAATGACCAGAGCACTTAGCACAAGGTTCTGTAGGTTATTTAATTTCTTAATGGAGGTTATCATATGGAAGTAGTGTCGTGACCTCTCTACTTCCCAACCTATGCATAAAACTGAGCAAGGCTTCAAGTTCTAGATTTTTTCATTGCTTCTCTAATGTAAATAACCACTCAGAGGTTTATCTTGAAAACTTAGCAGTGCATTGGGTGTACGGCAGATGCAAAAGGAAGTATGGTATGATAAATGAAATCATACCACAGTATGTGAGACAGCTGGGAGACAATTGCATTGGGGACACTTACAAGCAGTGAATTGGATGAAGCCATGCAGTTCTCCATGTTGTCAGCAATTCCCAGCGAGGTATGAGGAAGCCATGACCTATGTTGCATGCTACAGGACTAGAATGCCTGTTGTTCAGATAGGACAAATATCCTAATCCGGAGAGCAAGTGTAATGTGAGCTTGCGTGCATCTGGCCCTGGGGGTCACCTGCACATGTTAATATCACCAGGAGACTTTGGGAAGAGAGGAGACTGTCACAGTGGAGGAAGATGCTGGAGTCACTTAGCACATCTAGAGATCGGCCAGGTTTTGTTTAATAAGGACCCAGGTCATCCAGGGGACAGTGTTCCTCACAGCGGAAGACTTAAAGCTTGACATTTATGTGACATGAAATAAATAATTTACTCAGCCTTTCTGTTCTTCTCCCATAAAATGAAAAGGTTCTAACAGCCAAAAGTTCTGTGTGGCACTCCAGTCTAGATTAAGTGGGTTCCCTTCCAACATTCTCTCCTGGGTGCTCTGAATCCCCATCACAGCTCAATTGTTTGTGCACTCCTCTGGCTCAGCATTCAAGGAAAGCCTCCCTTCAGTTTGCTCCAATTATTTTCACCGGTGAATTCCCCACATCCAGTACAAATCATAGAGAAAAATCAACGAATATTTATTAAAAATAAATATGTGGATGAAGGGATCTCCTGCAGCTCTTCAGTTCATGCTTCAATCATACTCTGACGCAACGAGGCTTATGGTGGCTTAGGCAGCCTCCCAGGACATTTAAAACAGTTCTCGGCAGCTGTCTGCAATCCTGCCCGCTTGCCTATTCCTTCCCCTGCTTCTCAAAAGTCGTCCGGCCTGAAGCCTTATCCAATACCAGGGTCTAGACAAACCGTATTTATGCATGGAAGCCTGATCATCTACCAGTCTGTAACATTAATCTTTTCACTTTGCATGCTATAGACGAGGTCTTCACCTGCCCCCTACAGATCCCCGTGGCACTACGGGGAGAGCTGGAAACTCTAAGAGCAGGAGCCTATTGGACTTCAGGTTAACGAGGCTTTGTCCTTGCAAGGGATTGTGGGTCCCCACCCTGTGTGGGGTCCTGCCCCACCCAGAACTTAGGTCACCTGTGAAGAGGTGGCCTGGAAGGAGGGAAGGTAAGTGCATTCCCCAGCCTCCCTCTTACCCGGAGACAATCAGACACAGCGGGGAGTAAAGTCAAGCAAGAACTCCTTTATTGTTAGGCAGTAAGCCTCTTTTATAGCAAAAACCTCAGAACCCTAGGAGCAGATGAAGGAACCGACCAATCATTTTAAAGGTCACCCTATTTACAAATTGTTTATGCACTGACATCATCTCCTGATCTTAGTATCTTATCTCATCATAAACAACTTGAGCTAACTTCCTTGGCACCATTTGTATCTAATCTCCATACAAACAACCCAAGCTAACTTCCTCTCAGCACCATCCCTCTATCTACTCTCTACACCTTCCTTTGTATCCACTCTCTGCATAAACAGCTTAAAACTTAAGCTCTATTTGTCTAACTTTCTCTTGGCACTCTCTTTGCAGCCCATGTATGCCCCACAACCCTGATGCATTTTTTGTCTCTCTCTTGGAGATGTGTTCCCTGCCATAATGAGGAAAACTGATGCTGGGCTGAAACCTCCAAAACTGGGAGCCAAAATAAACCTTTTTGTAAATTAATGTCCACTGGTATTGTGCTATTATGATGGAAAGCTGACTGATAACACAGTAGGTCTTCATAGCTTCTTATCTGACCCCATGTCACTGATCCTCCAGAAGGTCTCTGGGTCCTCAAATGGTCTCTTAGTTGTCACTTTTTAACCCCTGAGTTCATTCCAGGTTCAAACTTCTACTGAGGTAACTGATTCATTTTATTCCTACTGATCTCTTCCTATTTTGAACCCTGCCCTGTTACCAAAACCCAGCTTTTTTACTACAGAATTACTGTCCACCTCCTCAGCCATCCTCCCCTTAGTATCCATGCCCCCTCACCTGGACTCCATCCTCACTGACCTGTTGGAATGCAACTGCCCCTATTAGAATATTCAAAGCTGACTATTGCCTGGTACATCACTGGGTGTGGGCCAAGCCTTCAAGATTCAGGCAGGCCTGAGGTGCTGGTCCATCCTATCTGCCTCTGACTCTCCAGAGCATCCTCATGGGCCAGGAACAAGGCTGTCTGTCCTTATTAACTCAAAGAACAGTCATGTGTAGACCCAGGATAAGTAGTCCGAACTTCATTAGGCTTCACAAAACCTGGGGTGGTTTTGAGTGTCTGACAGTAGCTTTCACTTCTTTCCTTATCTTAAAAATTGTATCCAAACACTGTGACAATGGAAACTTGCAGATACTGTTGTGTGTATCACTATGTAAATATCCATTTGTGTGTTGGTGTTTGAGACTTATCTTCCAAATCCCATTTCAAAGCTATTTTTCCATTAGTGTCTTAAATGACTCATGTTGCTCAAACTTTTGAATCTGATTGGCATTCTGGACTGAAAACTTCTATAACAAGAGGAAAGTTTTCAGAAACGTGGCAGCCATTTTCTTTTCATCAGCCCAGGCTTCAAGTTCCTAATCCTTCTGTGTGACACCAGCTCCGTTTCAACAAGTTAGTTGCTAGGTGTCATAGAAACAAGCGTTCTGCTATTATTTCTATAATGAAGAAAATATTTTTCAGCTGTGTACTTTTTCATGTGATTTCTCCCTAGGTAATCTATCTTTCCTTCCCCTGGAGCAGTTTGGCCCATAATGCTTAGCTGTGAAACTAACTTAGCACAGGTGAGGTGATGACCATCCCAATTGGCCTGGGATGGAGGAAATTTCCTAACATAGAGCGCTCCATTTTAAAGCCGGGACAGTCCCAGGCAACCAGGAGAGCTGACCAGCTTAGGTCTGTAATTTATGAGAAGCAAGCAAAAGAACATCAAAAGTTGCCATAAAACCAAGTAGAAAGGGGAAGTAGAATCCTAACCTGAGGAACAAAAAGTAAACTCTAAGGAGGGGAATGAAGACAAGGGCTATGTCAAGCTCGTTCAGAATCCAGCATCATCAACCCTAGAAGTCTAGATCTCAGGCCTGGATTGAAGGGAATTTTAAGAATATAAAAGTTTAAAAATCAGCTTGAGAAGGTGTGGTGGTTTGAATGAGAATGGCTCCCATGGGCTCATATATTTGAATATTTGGTTCCCAGTTGGTAGACTGTTTAGGAAGATTAGAGGTGTGTGTCCCAGGGAGTAGATTTTGAGGTTTCAAACGCCCATGCCAGGCCCAGTTAGCTGTCTTTCTCTATCATGTTTGTAGATGAGATGTAAAACTCTCAGCTACTACCCCACCACCAGGCCTGCCTGCCTATGGCCATGCTTCCTGCCATGATGATCACAGACTAACCTTCTGAAACTGTAAGCAATCCCTCAATCAAATACTTTATTTTGTAAGCTGCCTTGGTCATGGTGTCTCTTCACATCAATAGGACAGTAACTAAGAGAGGGGGTAGAGTAACTTGACTCTACTTGCCAGTTGGTTCCTTCAGAAATGATAAGCCTTTAGGAACACTATGGGCGGATGCGTATTAGCTGCATTTGGGATAGAAATGTCAACATAGTTGTTGACAGTTGTCTACCCAAGGCCTGAACAAACTATCCCATGTTGAGGCTTGATGCCAGGGATCGAAGTTCAAGGCTGGGAAGAATATTTGGATAGGAAGGTGGCTCTAACTACACAGAAAGAAGAGAGCTCAGGGGTGGGGAGAGTTACAGTTTCTTCAGTAGAATACTAAGACATGATGCCAAAATCTAGAGACGAGCCACAGCTCACAGGAGCAGCAGAGGACAGCACTTGTAACCCAGGCTTCTCCATCACTGAAAAGAGACCCTTCGGAGAAGAGAAACGGCTGTGGTAAGGAAATTAGCACCTTTCTCTTGTAATTGGCTGGAAGCCATGTTACCTTTGGAAATAGATATTGGTGGCTGTTATTTTTTTTTTCCCCACTAGAAGCAAAGCCAAAAGAATTCTAAATTCCTTTCCCTACTACCCTCAGTTGTGAGTAAATAAAGAAAAGTATCACATCTGTCTGAGCAGTCTGAGAAATTGAACCCTGTCATATTTCCATGGTATTCATTCAGTTCCACCTCCTTTACCGTGCATGTTCTCCATATTAGTTCCAAATATATCCTTCAGATCAGAATTTCTATTTTCCACCTGTGAATGACGGAAACTGGAAAGATCGTTCCATAAAAATAGTAACACCAAAGACCTTGGATGTCACTCATCATGAAATTGAGAGCCTTAGCCTTTCAAAAAGCAATCTTGGCATTCTCTCTTGCAACTGACATGTTCAACGCATAACTATATCTTTATTTGTATTCTCAGCAAAAGCTTGAAGGTTTTTTTCTATAGTTTTTGCATAATTTTCAACAGAGTACTTTAAAACATTCTAATTTGCAAAATTGCATGCCTTTTAGTACATTTTAAAGGATGTTTTTCAATGGATCAGGCTACCTTGCACAAATCTTATAACATAGGAAGGTATTGGTTTGGCTCATACTTAAGCCAGAATGTATGATTGTATTGGCAAGAAACTAGAATTTCCTTTTAACCAGGAATGGATTAAAATTTCCTATGTAGAAAATATGCTCACAATGCCACTCTGTCCTGAGTCAGGCCTATGCAGGTGTGACTTGGCAGGATCTGAAAGGCAGAATAATAGCAGACATTGTTATAATCAAAATCATTTTATTCTGATTGTAGAGTTTCTAACATACTCAAGCAATAAAGACTGGATCTAATGCAATGCATAAGTATCTTTGTCAAGACATGCTGATTCCTTAGCAAAATATTGAAATTTGAATCCCATAAATTAACCCAGAGTTAATTTTCCTCATTCTGCCTCAGCTGAGCTGTACCTTGAGGCTCACATTTCTTCTCTTATTTTATGCTCTGACAACTCCCCAGAAGTTTGTTTCCAGCATAGAGCTATACACATGCATTTCAGGTCCTAAGACATATTTCCTTTGATGGAATATCAGCCTTTACCATGACCTTCTTCCTTCTGCAGCATATCCCCCCAGGGGAAGTGTGCTGTCTGTCAAACATTACTAGAGAAAACAT